>JAGGAT010000816.1:0-17004 GCA_017657195.1 Termitomyces sp. T70a | reverse complement strand
ACCAAAGAAAAAGTATAAATTTTCCAAAGATAAATGCAAAAAGAAATACATGATGGCTTTCAATGTCTGTTGAAAAGCTCAATATAATTCTTCTTTCTACAATGAACATGCAATGAAATATTTTAAAGATTTCCATGCTATTTCTTCCAGCAACATAATAGTAAAGAAATATGATTTTTATTCTAGAAACAGTTCAGAGAAAGGTATAAATTTTCCTAACTTTTGCAACAAGAAATTGCTTACATATTTCTTATAGAAAAACAGCATGGAAGTAGCATGACAGCTTTCCTTGTCTCTTTTTTAAGAGGAAACAGGTTCTATTGCCAGCAGTGAGGGAATGATGTTCTTTGGCAAAACAATGAAAAACATAGTAAAAATAATCCAATTGATTTCAGAATTTTATTTGAATATTTCTGTCAAAACTATAAAAAAAAATTATTCTAACTGAACTTGCAGGAATAAGAATTGTTGCAGGAGACTCACTCTAGTTCTTAGGTTCAAGGATGACCAATATAGTCCTCTACAATGCATTTGAGAGCATCAGACCAAGTCACCATTAAAAGTTTGGTTACAATATTTTTTCTGGAATATTCAAATAAAATTTTGAAATCAATTGGATTGTTTTTACTGTGTTTTTACATTATTATTATGTAGCAGCCTTTGAGAGCTCTTCAGTGATCTTTCCAGAAATGACTCTGTGTTCCCTGTTTTTTTTTTATTATTTTTTTTAGCAGCCCACGCAACCTGAGTTTTTTAACCTTTATGGGTATCCATGAAACAGAGTGAAGGTGTTGCATTTGAAGGTGATTTGCTTGTCAGAACTTGTATCAAACAATTATAACAAACCAGCATACCAGCATACAGTGACCTCCAAGGAAGCAATAACATTTCATTCTAAATTCTCTTTCCCTAATCACTCAGAAAGCATTTACTAGTATTTCTTTGCATAGCCCTAACATTGTTTCATGAAATTTAGCTCACAGTAAAATATTTTGGGGAACAGAATTGAGGTTCCATAAATTTTCAAGAAAATTTGAATAGGAGGTTCTCTCACAACTGGAATACAATACTTGCCAACAATAAGAGTTTATTACACCCTCAGGACAGTCAAAAAATGACTTTTTACATTGTGCCTTCTTCTTTTTCATATTGAATACATTGTGTAAGTATTCTTCCAAGTTTTATAATGTAGCTAAATAGTAGAATTTCCATTCCCTACTATTAGCAAACTTCTTGTTTTTCACAGCAATCTTCTTCACAAGCATAATGTAATAATTTCAAAAACATTGACTGCAACACCAAAATTGGTGTCTATGAATTCAGAAGATGTCTTTGGCATTAAAGCCTCTATTTTAGGTGAGTTGTAATGGGTTATAGACAAAACATGGTCTTTACAGTGGCTCAAAAAACTGTTCCAATGTTTTATACTTTTTGAAAGATGACATTGGCATAAAAGATTGGAAGTATCTAAAATTCTAGTAAAATACTATGGCATTGCAGCTACAAATACAGTGCTTATCACAATATGGACAGCTTTTTCTACCTGTTTCAAAATATCTTCATTGGTAAAGTATTCCTCATAGTGTATACCTGCTCAAAAGATGATTCAAAGATTCTTCTTGTCATCAAAAAATATCAACCAGCTACAATTTGCTAGTACAAAGTCAACTATTCCTCCTTTTATACTTCTTCTGCTTTGCATGGACCACTGTTTCCAGTGTAATTTCCTTTGTTCTGTGTAGTGCCTAGTTTTCCATTATCTTTTTGGCCATGATTAATCATGCTCTGAGGCCTTGATTTAGCTTATAGGTGCAAGCTTAATCTTCTCCCTCTTTTGCCAGTTTTTCTTCCCCTCAACTGTCCTCTCATAGACTTCTGGCTTCTGAGCCATTGTTTCCATGTGGTCTGCTGTTTTTAAGGCCAGTCTGAGGAGTGAGAAGAGCATATAAAAAGTTTGACAAAGAAGAGAGATGGCCAGTATAAAGCTTTGATGGCTTGATGGTCTGTAATCTGTGATTGTTGTCTTAGCCAAGCACTGCTACTTCTGTGGCCACCTGATCAACTTTTCATGTTCCATGATAAAATACATTTTAGTGCACATGACCTATGATCACAGAAGCAGATACATAGCAAGAACTGAGATGGACATAACCTACACTGATTACCTCAAATCCTTTCAAACCAAACTGATCTTGGCAATTCCTGCATGTATATCAGCTTAGTTTGACAAGAAGAGCTGCCACAGAAGTACAAGAGTCATTGTCCCATCTCAAGGGCTGCTTTGATGCACTTGGAGGCTCTAGTCCCTTGCCTCAGAGAGTGGACAAAATTGACCAAAATTTTGGCCATACCCCATTTCTCATAGGAAAAATAGAGATGTGTTTTTAAGCATATTTAACATTCTGAGTCTTATCCTGTACTTAGTTTTGCTCCAAAAATTCCTGTTTATGAGATAACAAATTGGTTGAGTTTGCTTGTCCATAACTGTTACCTGGCAAGACAGCAGAAGCTGGATTATTAGCCGAATAACAAACAAGGGGTAAACACAAATAGGCCGATCATTATGAAACTTGCTGTGATGAATGAAGCCACTTCTTTGGCTGATGTTCTCTCAAGGGCAACAACCATCATTTACATTAAAACCTACACCAAGTTGAATTTAGTCTTACTAGGCAACTTTCCAAGTCCAAATCGGACCAAGAGGGTCAGTACTATCACTGGAGGGTAGGTGACAAGTCAGATCAGGACGGAACAGAGCCAGGGGCATTCGAACGTACTGATTTGCACCCGTCCACATGCCCAGCATGCCGACGGCAGACCCGATAGATCCTATCTGGATACCTTGGGTAGACCACTCAGGCGTTTCTTTATGGTAATGATATGACATCTGTCAACAAATTCATGAAATTCATGAAAGACCGTTGACGGAGCACTCGAAATATAACGTACCAAACTCCAACGGACAGCTCCATTTTTCAGCATCCTTACGGTACCTCTGATCGTCCGGGTGCTTTGAGTCCCTGGTTCGTCATGGGGCCCATGCGATATGCCTTCAATGTGTATGACAGGTAACTTCCACACCGGAGCATTCAAGTCCTGAGGTTCCAATTGGGAAAGGTCTGGTTCAGGTGGTTTCGAGTACCCGACTACTCGTAAATCCGTAGGAAAGAAGTTTATCGTTTCAGTCATGTTATCACCATGATAGCCTTTGAGCTGGATCTCGATATCTGAGCCCATGTCGTCTAGCACGGATAGAAGTACTCACGTTATAGACTATCGAAGTCAGGTCTACCTTCAAAAATACGAATCAAATGAAGTGAAATACTCACGAAGTAAATCGCGATAGTCAAACCAGCAGACAACTCGTCTGGTCAAAGATGTTCACTCATCGCAAATAAGGACTTGAGAAACTCACACCCAGTGACCAGTGACTCCGGCCCAATCCCATCCCTGGATCCATTCGATCTCTGTAGCTTTACCTTTTCCTTTCCGATTCGTCTTTTGAACCGTCGGTTTGATTGAAAGACTACCTAGTTCCTCTCCTGGGTCCGGTTCCGCCCAACTTTTTTCCCAAAATTCCGGTGCACCACCCATCCTGCTAAAGTCCAAAGACGCAAGTGCATCAACGACTACTGCATCACTGACTGCTGGCCAGGCTTCCAGCAGAGCAGGATCCGGCTCGACAAAAGGGTCATTCGCGGTTAGGATCTCGCGAAGGTTCATCTCGACCAGGATACGCGCTGCAGCAAGGTAGGTGTAATCGGGCATGACTTCATGAGGATCCGGCATCACGAACTTGGGGTCAAAACGACGGGGAGCGAAGGGGAAGCGTCGGATGTCTTCTTCTCCTTCGTCATCGTCCTCATCCCCGTCCTGGTCACCTTCGGCAGGCACAAAGTCTTCGTCTTCAGAATCGCTCGATTCTTGCCCCACGTTGCTTAGTGTATACTGGAATAGCTCCTGCTGAAAGTTTGGAAAATTAGAATTTGATTGTGATTTACCACCGAAGTCGCAGAGTGTCCCGTTCGGTGGGAGAAAGGGTCCCCACGACCGTTCGGGACGAAGGTATCGAAGGTTGTAGACATTACTTCGAGCAACCTGTCGAGCAGAGACGCTCTGGTCATGAACGGACTGTAGTGTTTTCCAAGGCACATCCGATCCTCGAGCGGTTGTTACAGGAATGAAGCCCTTTCGGAAGACCAATTTATGAAAGATCTGACCTTCCTCGGGATAAGTGCTCCAGATGTCTTCGGTCACCTTGAGCGGCTTCGACGGCTGATGTTTTGCAAGCAAGTATCTTTTTACAAGGATTGGCGGGTAGCCGCTTTTGAGGATTTCGTCAACCCATCTTGAATTACGTGATATGAACTCGGGTGGAGAAGTAGGAGAAATATGTAGCATCACTACCGGAGGAAATGTACGGCGTGATGGTAAGTCGTTACTATGTTGTGACTGGAACGGCGCAGCCGTCTCCAACACAGAAATTACCGTCTCAAGTGCTGTCGTTAGGGTGAGAGAATCGTACGCAGAACTATCCTGAGAAATCGTCAGAAATAAAGAAACTCTAGAAAGATTCAGAAGACTCACTTGATCAGATTTAGAAAAAAAATCAAGCAGTTTGGGGGTAGCCCTATTAAATTGGCGGAATAATCTTTCCGCTTTTATTCTGCGTTGAAACTCTCCAGCCCAATCAAACATGATATCTTGGTTACCCTTTCCAGGACCAACGGTCGTTGTATTACTCAGAAGTTTCATGACCGACCTTGGGTCGTCAAAAGTGGTCAGAAAGATTTCTCTCCATAGGTGATGGTCAGCCGAGGAATAGACCAAATGATGGAAGCGTTGGCAACTGCTGCCAAAGGCAGCAATAGCACAAGGAAAACCACGCGCTGCAGATATAACTAAGGCTTCCTCCACCAACTCTGAGGGCAAGGCAAAAATCTTCGGTACGGAGTGTGAGAAGGACGACATGATAGCTATTGGCAAGTGTCTAATGCACATCGCGACCATGGAACCCTAACCCATCTAACTTTAGAACACAGTTCACACGCAAGGTGGATTTTGCAGTTGTTCGGTAACCAGTAGTGTCCCATCAGGATACTGACATCGCATGAGTCCGTGCATTGTGACTTCTCTTTGTCTCAACAGTTTAATTTAGTTGAAGGCCACTAAACTCTAAATATCAGTTCAAAGTTGATCGAAGTACAGCAGCATACGATTCCCTTATTGTAGGACGGTTTACTAATAGCAGAACCTATATCATTCGCTTCCCAGTTAATTACAAAGTTCGTATTATGTTGTGAAAGTAATCCTAGTTTAAGATGAGGAACTAAAGGGTACCCGACGAAGTTATAGTCGCAACTTCTTTCGGAGTGCCGCCCGGAGTTCCCTTAGATTCAATCTCTTTGACAATGTCAAATCCTTCCACAACTTCACCAAAGACAACGTGTTTTCCGTCAAGCTGTAAAGGAGTTAAATCAGAATGTAATCCGTCAGACGATAAAACAATGCTCACCCAGCTTGTAACGGCCGTAGTGATGAAGAACTAATCCACAAATGTGAGCAAGATACGTTGCTGAGCGAAACAAAGGGCGATACCTGAGAACCGTTGGTGTCTCTACCAGCATTCGCCATAGAGAGGAGACCTGGCTTGGAATGGGGAATCTTGAAGTTCTCATCTTTACCATGACACGAAATGAGCAAAGTCAAATGGCGTTTGCGAGTATACACACACCTATAAACTTGTCACCATAAATCGACTTGCCGCCAGTACCATTATGCCTAGTAAAGTCTCCACCCTGGATCATGAACTAGACGAAGCGAGTTTAAAGCTGTGCAGAACGGGTGTTGAAAGAGCATCATATACCTGAGGGATGACACGATGGAACTTGCTTCCGGCATAACCGAACCCATGCTGTCCTGTTGCGAGCTCGCGGAAGTTACGCGCTGTCTTTGGAACTATGTCATCATACAACTTGAAGACGATACGACCAGCGGGCTTCGAGTTGATCGCAATGTCGAACTAATCGAGGAATCTGGATAATCGTGGACCATAGTCGGAGACTCTAGTGGACGTACGAAGACATTTGCCCTTTAAGCGAGAGCATGAGTATGGGTCCCTTAAGACATTTTCAAGATGTGACGCACAGGTTTTTACCAGAAGATGCTGAGGTGGTGAACCTGCGGAGGAATGAGGCCATGTTTTTGTGTTTGAGAACAAGAAGTGGAACAGTGGGGACAATGACGGAGACGCGTTGGAAAAAAATTGTAAGATCACATGACGGGAGAAGGCATACCTCGTGACACTGTTGCGTTTCGTGTCTGTGGACATGTAAAGTGACCGATGTGAGAACTTCTCTATCTCGAGACCTCACCACGACTAGCTTCTTTTAAAGAATAATTCGAACATAATCAAAGAAGGAAAAAGGTGAAAACGTATGAGGGCATGTTTTAGGAAGTGTAGGTCGCGGGCGGTCGGAACCTGAGACAGGCTCAGCTTCCATTCTTCCATTCGAAATATACTCCTAAACTTTCAAGGTCTGCTGATAAATTTAATCATCGATAAACAGTTCGGCTTGACCAAACTCTGTATCTTCCTATCACAAGTGTTGTCCTGGATAGGTCTCCTGATGTCTTTGACACGCTTTCGAGGCTGTAAGCTCAAGTCCCTCCTCATTTCGTCCCTACCCAGACCAATGACTCTCGGCATGTGTAACAATCTCTTTCTGGTGTCTGTCCTAGTGCATCATATGATCAAAGTGAAAGGTCCCGATCATGTTTACACTCAAGGGTGCTAAAGACTCCGGAACATACACATTTTTTCTTGAAGCGCCAATGAGACAACGCGATAAGTAAATAGTGCACTCAGAGCCCACATTATCAACATGATTGTTCGGGTATATCAAAGAGTGACGGCTGAAAACAGCCACATTCTGTTTCGTATGGAGTTATCACGAGTATGGGTCAGAACTTTCCAGGCCTAGGACTTGGATTATTCCAAAGGCCGAGATAAAGGTCGAGACCACAATCTCCCTCTCCGTAACGGCACGTGAACGCGACGTGTGTGCTGTCACACTGTGTTGTCTTGTTAAATTCCTTTTTCATCAGACGTCAGCTTTGATCTGTCGTTGACCATGAATGTAATCGTCGAAGCCAGCTCTTTTGTGAACAGCTCAAGCCCACAAATCCAAAACCCTGAGGAACCACGCCAGTGTTCGAAATGCAAGGCAATCATCCCTATCGCGGACTCATACAAGTGGTGCGCAGATTGTAGGGAGAAACACCGATTGCGTTCTGCGCTGTATACGCAACGGAGACGCGCGCTTCAGCTGGCTCAGCATGAACAAGAGAATGGAAATTTATCCGCGGAAATGAAGAGAAAGCTGGGGGATCGCGCAGATGTCATGCAGCAAGAGAAAAAACGGCCGAAGATGAGTCACGTCTCTGGCGAAGTTGGAAGCACGGTCAATGGTGGAAGTGAAAACAAAAAGGTACTACTGTCCATGCTTTCTCAATGCTCTGACTTACCAGTGATACAGAAGAAGCTCAAAAAGCAGGTCGAATATCAGACCCCGGCGGAGATGTATCACAAGCTGAACGCTTGCTCGAAGACGAGAAAATACTTTTTCAATGGGCGTTTTTCAATCATCGCCAACCCCGAAATAGACAACAATCAACGCGTTAAAATTGTCGCTAAAGATCTCCGCAAGATCGTAAATGTACCTTTCGAGTAGGTCCTACTAATCTCTCATCTACTTTCTCTGACACTGAAGCCGATATTTAAGGACCACATCGATCAACTCATTTGTGGGTAAGGATATATTCGGCGAAATCTTCCAATGCAACTGCCTAGACCAAGGCGCACACAAGCACGTCGCGACGCTCTACAGCCGCAACCCAAATGCAATTGCTTCTACCCACTTAGGCTCCGTTGTCCCCACGCAAACTAACGATATCACACGTTGCAAAGGGACGATCACGGTCATGTCTGAAGACGACCATTCTCATCCTTTCGGTATTGCAGGCCAGAAGATCTCGATTACTGTAGCGCATTGAATGTTCCCCATGAGCCTCGACGATTCGTCACTCCCGCTGTACTTACTCATGGGATTTTTTCCAATAGTCTTACTTCCACGTCCTATGATACACCCTGCATGGCAGGCCTTTGATAGTGTTTTAATTTCTTAGCTTCTCACACTGACCATGATTGGACCATGATCTGCTTGATGAATCCACACTTAGTACCCGCGTTTACTGTATAATAGCATGATACACTAGTTCAAGGGTTGTCCCTTAGTCATGAGCCCGAGAAACGAAGTGTGTGAGTAGTTGCGCATGAGTTCCTCAGAACAGGCGTCGTTATTGTGACGATATTTTCAATCTATCCCTGGAGACATCTTTAGGGAGATAAGCGATTCACGATTCTAAGCGATTCATTCTCTTTCGAGGCACGAGAATCTCGCAGCACAAATACACGGCCAACTCTCTAGCAAGCAGTACCATTCTCGCGCTCTGTACCGATAAGATGTGGCAGCATCTGATGTCAAGACATTGTAAAAACTTGAAGCGCGGGACCTTTTGTGACAAAGATAAAGAGCCTAGCTAGTGCGTGTAAGCGGCTCTGGCTTCCTCGCACACACTCTCGCGGGGGTGAAATAGGCAAGTCCAAACCGCATAATAGAGGCCGCCCTTCCAAAGCTCTGAGCGACTGCTCGAGTTTATGGATTGACTACGTGAAGACCGCCGACCATGCGGAAAGCGTTCCAAGTGACAAATTCCCGGTGGTGAGTACTTTGAAGATGTCAAGTAAAACGCATGCCTATATTCCAGTGATACAAATGGTGAAACCTCAAGATCGAATATATATTGACGATCTCCAGAGCGCCGTGGTGAAAACTCAGTCGGAAACAAAACCATCACGATCGGAGGACCTCACCTGTATATTCCAACCACTATCATCACAATTGCAATGTTCTTCTTCGCGAAGCAATTCTGCATTCCCAAAACCCACGGTGGCAGGTTCTTTGCCGTCACAGACCTAGGCGTTATTATTCAACGGCTCGCCTTTGTCGCTTCGCTATGGTGTATCCTGCTCAAGGCCTTGTCTCCCAATACCAAAACCTTCATCACGCTCATCACGATTCACCCACTATCCTCTGCATCTTCCCTGTTCACGAACCCTCCGACCCCGCCGACCAAGGCTGCTAAAGCTATCAAGTCCCCTCGTCGTGAGGAAGAACTAGAATCCGCCCCAAAGTCTTCAAGCGTCGCGTTGTTTGTCTTCTTTGGTACTTGAACGTTCTCCGTACCCCGCCTAGCACGATCTGCTAAACCGCCTTGGTCCAAACACTCAGCTGTTGCCCATATACTCGCCCACCATGTCCCGGATGTACTGGAGACTCAGCGAAAGCCCGCCGTTAGTGACGGACGTGGCATCGAGGAGTCCTTGGACATCTTAAACCCCCCTCCAGACGAGGAGTCTCTGAGAAAGCCCGCCGCGGTTAACGGACGTGGCATTGAAGAGTCTTCAGACGTCATCACCCTGCTTCACGAATCCATTTCCAAAGAGGACACAGTTAGCACCAACCAGAGGGCCGACAAGGAACTCAAACACGACGACCAGGGGATCCTTTCCACAACCGAAGATACTGATACGAGCGTGATCAACACCCATGATGTCAAAGAATCGGTTAACCTTGCGATCTTATATGCCCTCGCTACTGCCGAGAAAACAGGTGATGAACAATTTCGTGCGTCGGCAGAACGTCTTCAATGGCACCACACCCGACACGTAACACAAGAAACCACAACGCGGATATCGACCGACCTGGGTAATGCTGAACGAACGGGCACGCAGACCAAGGCTACCACCGAGAAATTAGAGAGCATTGAGAGCGGGCATGAGGAGCAAGGTGATATTGCACAGTTTGAGGAGAGCATCAAGGGTAATGAATATGTTGAAGCAAAGGACTACATCAAGGAAGCGACGAAGATGGAGGAGGAACCTGAGGTGATCGATATCAGGACAAGGTGACTGATGAGTGCACGACGGCCGACGTGATGTCGGACGCTGACCGCAAGATAAAGTCTCAAGACGTTGAATTGAAGGATGACGTCGAGGAAACGAAAAATATAGAAGAGGAAGTTAAGGTGATCAATTATCAGGACGCCAAGGAGGAGACTGATGAGTGCGCGGCGGCCGACGCCTCGGACGCTGAGCGCGAAACAAAGACTGAGGAGCATGACGTTGATGCAGCAGAATCAAGGGAGATGGCGACAGAAAGATCCAAGGATGTTCCGGTAAATGTCGCGTCGGATGTTGCGTCGTCCTTCACTGCCTACCCCAACATTGATGATGTTAACACAGGAGGCGGAGAAGCCTAAAGAGGATGCGAACCAGGATACCAAGGAAGACAATGACGATGGCGAGTGGTTTACTATCCGCAAAGGCAAAGCCGTCAAGATCTCACCTCGTGCACCACTGGTCCCCGTTCCTGCATCAGCCATGAGTGAAGTAGTTGGGACCGCTACGTCACCATCGACCGTTGCTGCGTCTGAGGAAAACCTTGCCGAAGTCACTACGCCCGAATCCCGAAGCGCTGCCACTAAAACGTGCAGCCAAGATAAGGAACGTCACACTGTATGCCATGCGGAGAAGCTCCCGGCTGTCCTGTCCAAGCCTCAAGTAAAACCATCACAGCGTGTTTGCAGTACTGTTCCCGCTAGCAATCCGAACTGGCTTGAGAATAAGGCTGAACGTTACCGGAAGGAGATGGAACGCCTTTAAAGAGGCGGAGAGGGCCGTAGAGCGCGCCAAGACGGAGGTGGAAGAACGAAAGGCGAGGGAGGTGGAAGAAACGAAGACAGCCCGTATCGCCAAGTTTGACACGACTATGAGCCGTCTGGACGGACTCCTCAGGGCAGCGAGGAAGCAAAGCAGAAGTGCGAGCAGCAGAAAAAGGAGAATGAGAAGACGATCAAAGAGATCGGCTCCGCCCAGAACAGGATCGGTGAGATGATCGATATGGAGAAGGTATGGGCAATGGTGAGTCATCCAACGATACCAACTTCGCGGCTAGAGCTGATAACTCGCTTAGTTTGATCCTGAAGTGCTCAAAACGTCCTCGTTTTCTTCGGTAGTTGGTCCCTCTGTGGTTCGACAGGAAACAGCTATCGTGAGTCGTAGAATTGTTTGGATATCGCGATGATAGCTCATATCATTGGTAGCCTGAACCTGTGGTCGCGCCCTCGTCGTCTGCCAAGCACACCGACAAGGGCTCTGACGACGACTTCAACACACTGCAGCAGAACGCAGCCGACCGCCCTAGACCTGCCCGAGTACTACCCAGCAATGCTGTGGGGCATGGAGCGGCTCGCACACGCAAGACCAACGTCAGGACCACTACCGCTGACAACTCCAGCGCCCTACAGCAGAACGCAGCAGACCGCCCTGGACCTCCCCGAGTCCTGCCCAGTAATTGTGGAAAGACTGGCTCGAAAAAGACCATTGAGAGGCGGCTCCGAAGGCGGCGCAACGAGTTACGGCGTCTGAATGCGGAAGCGCGTTTATCCTCCAACGGTGGTGGTGATGGTGATGGTAGAGAGAGACCGGAACGAGATGACGCTTAAGGACGGGTTCAGAGCGGATCTCGGGCACTGCTGACGACTAGTGGTCGAGGTCCATTCTGAGCGGGAGTGGTTGGCTTGTGAGCTGTCTGCACCATCGTTCATGATGGGTCGTTAGGTGAGGGTATCGTAGGGGAGCGGAGGTGATGCAACAGAGATAAGGGTTGGGTGCGACGAAAGAATTGCTTGAAGTCTCTGCTACCGGACTGAAACATTGACTTCCTTGGACACTTGTTTTATATCAAGTGCCTGCTATCCGATATACATATTAGTGCGAAGGACTTCATCTATACTTCTCAAAAGTATGGACTTATACCTTAACGTTTTGGACTGGTTACTCGTTTGTAGATTTGTATACAGACTTCGGCTTAAATCTAGTAGTACCTACGATTCGACAAAACATCAAGAACGTATAATTCGTTATGCAGTTTCGGTGGAACTTGTATTCATACTGTTCCAGGACATATCGCACAGACAGCTGTTTCTCATCATGAGCATGAATGTCCAAAGGAATTTCCCTTGCCTAGAGAAAGTCAGCAGAAAATTTGATGACCCAGGCCTACATCTAGTGACTCCGATCGACAGCAAGCAGCAAGCCGATTGTCTCAAAGGCGATAAACAAGAGCTAAAATTGTGTGGAGCTGGAAGTTGTTCTAGCACATTTCGTGAAGAAAATCGGAGGTCATTGTCGACGGAAAGGATACAAGATGCAAAACAGATGTCAACACATATTTGAAATCGCTCTCGATCACATTCAAGTCTTGAGTACTGTGTACTTTTAACCTTAAAGGGGCTTCTTCAGCTCGAGAAGTCGTATCTCATGAACACAGGATATCCAAAATGTCTTGCTATTAAAACGCAACATTGTCCAAGTAAATCGTAGTGTTGTTTATTAGCTTAGCTTTAAAAGCAAGAAAACAAAATGAGGTGGAGCACTTATGAAAAGCATAAAATTGACTCACAAAGTCGCTAAGGAAGGTTCTAAAGAACTTCTTCTGCCTGATACTGTGCAAACATTTCTTGTATCTTCATACGACTATTGAGTCTGCACATAGACATTATCAAGAACAAGGAGGTACTTATAAAAAGTGAGATTGATATACATTACCTACAAAACCAGACAATAAGTATTTAATAGTTGCACTGAGCATAATATTAGTTATAACACTTACCAGCATGGAGTTTATATAGACTGGTTTTGAGTGCTATCAAGTGAGAATGATATCAATTTTACTCAAAAGACATACTTTTAGAACTGATATGCAAAAAACCTAATTTATTGGACTCGTAAGCAACAAAATAATCAGAGATATCATACAATAACATACAAGTGTAAAGAACACCTGAAGCAAAATTGCAGTACTAGACAATTGAAGAATGTCATACAAAGAGTTTGGTGAGACATTTGATACTACTTACAAATATAAGTTGACACAGAGCAATAAGACTAGTCAATAGTCCATTACTCATACTGTATATTTATCAATGGCTCTGAACTAGAATAGTAAAATAAACTTGCCTAAATACAACCAGATGGTTGATTACACTTTCTGAACTAAGAGCCCACTGTTCAAAAACATCTCACGTCACATTTGAGAAGGAAGCTCACGCTTTTAATCCAGAGCGCATTTTGTTCAGGAGGTAGACAAGAAATGCACTGATAGTCACATCACAGACAATGTTCGCCACCAGAAGGATTAAAATTGAATCCTTCATCAGATACAAGTCAGAATTGTGGCATGTGATAAGTGGATATTCCTACATGAAAAACTCGTGTCCTCAAAGCTTCCAATGGCAGTTTGTTATACCTGACTAAAGCTTAAACATGTTTGATTGTACGAGGTCAAAGCACAAACTCGAGGGGGTTGGGTCCTAAAGCAAAAAAAAAACACATATGAGAATTGACGAAAATTGATAAAAGTTGCTTACTCAATCCAGCAACTAGTAACTAGTAAGAAACACCATCTAAATACACAACAAAAACTTACCCAATTGCACAAGGGATGTGGCAAGCTACATGAAAATGATTAGTATTTAATGCATGCAGGTATGTATGCAGAATATTGCATACTATAAAAACAACACATGGTTTCTGCCATCGATGCCCAGCACTTACTATAGTCAACTGAACAAAACTTGACACTGAATATAAATATGAAACTCACAGCGGTATACTCTCCACGCATAGAAGCTGACAAAGTCAAATCACAACTTTCAGTTGACAATTGCATGAGCTCACCTCTGACAGATTGAGGTGACAATGACCTATACAATGCACTTTAGCAAGAACTAAAAAAAATGAAGGAAACTCGACGCACAGTTATTGTTACAGAAACCTGCCAACAGCGTTAGACTGAGATGAGATCAATGAGATGACATACTGCAGCTCCCCTAGATTGTAAAGGTGACTATGACTTGAGATAATTGATAGAGTCAGACTCACAAAGGGACAGTCATGACTTCCCATTTATTTTCAGATAACTTAGATAAGATGTAGAGATAGTACACTGCTTGTACTATGAAAACCGTCTGGACGCACTCCATGGTGCTATTGCAAGGTAAAATCAGTCCTCAGAGGTCTTATAGACAATGACATCGGGCCCACAACAGCACTCCAACCTGGTTACGTTAAAGATGTTTTTGACAAAAAAGGCAGCGACTTACTAGTCCTTTCAGAAATCTATGATCACCACAATATGAGCGGAAATAAAACACCATCTGCGAGCATGTTATTCCAAAAAGCCTAACTGAAAATTAGACCATAAAAGAATACAAGGAATGACCTCACATAAAACTAGCCATTGCAGCTGAATAATTAAGGGAAATGAGGAACTTTGTCATTTGTCATTTGATGGGAAAAGACATACCTGCAAGGACTGGTCCATTAAGTGTCCCTATGTTTGACATTGATGACCGAGGCAGATGAATTTAAAGGCCCTATTAAATACTGGACCAGCGCCGATTTTCTCAGGCCTCAAACAGGGGTTAATGTATTGTCGACGTAATCGGAGAATAATTTCAAAAATAGACTTCGAATCAAAGTACGCATCTTTTACGATGTCTTATCGTCACGAGCAATAATTATCCATCTTTTGTTTACCTCAGATGTCCGTGCCTTCTTCTGCCACTCCGCTAAATTAGATTTCTGTCCGGGCGCTTGTGTTTCCATGGCTGTCTCTTTACACGTCCTTCATTCTATTTCATAGTCTTGGCATGTTTCATCATTGAGTCGATCAACCATCAAACGGTGTGGTGTGATAAATAAACATTGCATCGTTCAATCTATCTGCATATGCATCAAGGGTTTGGGGAAAAAACTGCAGAATATGGTTACCCTGATGTTTCGCAAGTCGGTTCAAATCGAATTTCTTTGTGTGAACTTAAACTGAATGAACCAGGATTCCTAGATTTTGATCCCAATTCGTATGGTACACAACCAAACTCTAATTTCTTTATCATGTCTTTCGCCTGTAAGTGAAGAAGGGAACAGGAGCCACGTATCAACCAGACGTCAAGTCCATTTGATCAGGGGTTTTCATGGTATCCTGTTGCCATCGTCGACATCATTACCTGCGCTGTGCCCACCATGAACCCTAGCTCCCATTGTCCACATTAATAATTGGTACCATGTTATTAGTACATGGAGAGGATGAAACCCTAATGCAGACGACGAAAAATAATTTGAGAAATCGAGCCCATCGAAGTGTTTCAGTCATGATTATTCTGAGACTAAAAAAGAGGTGAACAACAAGACTGCGAACAGGACTCTGTATTTTCTGATTCAGGCCGACATCATGAGTTAATCGTTGTGCATGGGAAGGCTTAGAAGAGATTAACAAGAAGTCAAGAGGCTGAACTGGAAGACTACAACTTCAAGTATTGTCATGGGCTCGGTGATGTCCAAGTGTCAACACGTCCGACTTATGAGACTCACTGATCATCTGTCAGATGTTTGGCAGTACATCACGAAACAGCAGACAATGCCGCGGGACCCAAGGAGCGCCAGCTGTGATATCTCCGGGTATCTGCCTTGGACCCGTGCATGGGAAAATTCACGGTCATGTTGACAAGGTATCATGTAGCGTGAGAGTCTACTGCCGATGAAGATGTGTTGATAATCAGACTCGGTCCATTGTATAAATGACTACAAGCTATGATCCATGCCTTTGGCATGGATTTCATAGCTCATTGGGGGCTTTACCCCAAACTCCCCCATACTCAGCTTCTACCTAAACCTCACTTCATTCAGTTAGGGCTCCAAGTATGTAAGTAACTCAATGCTTGATCCCAGCCTCAACCTCACTGTGTTCAGTCAAGGCCTTGGTTTTCTCAACTCAGTGCTTAATTCTAGCTGTCAAAGTGTTACTATAAGTTGAAATGAATTTTTCTTGAAGTTTTTGCATTTTTTTAAGCATTTATAAAGCTCAAAAACAGTTTATCAACCACCCAAAGTTTCACCATAGCCTGAATTGAACTAAATTGAAGTTTTCCTGATTTTTCAGTGATTTTTCTCAAATTCTTTTAAGCACTTTCTATGTTGTTACCCTGAAAGAAAGGCTCTTGGTCAGTCTTAGTTATTAGATCATTTCCCACCAAACAGTCATTAAATGAGCTATGATCTGTGCCTTTGGCACAGATTTCATAGCTCATTGGGGGCTTTGCCCCCAACCTCCCCCAACTCAGCCTCCACCCAAACCTCACTTTGTTTGGTTAGGGCTCCAAGTATGTATAGGTAACTCAGTGCTTAATCCCAGCCTCAACCTCACTGCATTCAGTCAAGGCCTCGATTTTCACAACCCAAGTGCTTAATCCCAGCCTCAACCTCACTGCGTTCAGTCAAGGCCTCGATTTTCACAACCCAAGTGCTTAATCCCAGCCTCAACCTCACTGTGTTCGGTCAAGGCCTCGGTTTTTTTTCTTGAGTTTTTCAAATTCTTTAAGCATTTATTGACCCTCAAAAACAATGCAATCAGTGTATCCATGGCCCCTGAATTTTTCCTGATTTTTTCAATTTTTTTTCAAGCACCTTCTATGCCGTTATTACTCTAAAAGAAAGTCTGAATACTATTTTATTATGTAAGTCTTGGTCAGCCTTAGTCATTCCATCAATTTCCACAAAACACTTGTCACATTCTATATAGATGAGCTATGATCTGTGCCTTCGGCACAGATTTCATAGCTCGTTGGGGGCTTTGCCCCCAACCCCCCCCCAACTCAGCCTCCACCCAACCTCACTTTGTTCGGTTAGGGCTCCAAGAATGTATATGTAACTGAATGCTCAATCCCAGCCTCAACCTCACTGCGTTCGGTCAAGGCCTCGGTTTCCACCAACTGAATGCTCAATCCCAGCCTCAACCTCACTGCGTTCGGTCAAGGCCT
>JAGGAT010000815.1:0-17007 GCA_017657195.1 Termitomyces sp. T70a | reverse complement strand
GCAAATGGAGGACATACAAAGTACTAAATACCAAAATTAGAGATGCTCAAAAAACTGTCCCAATGAGTAGATATTTTAAAATGGCTATTACTCCATCAGTTTTGATTTAAATTACATAAGCTAAGATGCAATTTGTAGCTGCAATGCCATAGTATTTTACATAATTTAACCAAAATTCTAGATACTTCTAATCTTTCATGCCAATGTCATCTTTTAAAAAGTATAAAACATTGGGACAGTTTTTTGAGCCACTGTATTCCTTTTTTTTTTTTTGGTGGTATTACAATAGTCTGCCAACCATTCACAAAGTCAACCTCCTGCAGACTGGGATAGTTGCAAAAGCTTGTTCAATTGCATCTTTATATAAAGGCTTTATTTTCTCTCAGTCTTGAGTCCATCTCAATGGAAATGCATTTATGCACTAAGTGTGGGACTTGTCTCATCATCCAATACCTACTAAAACCATGGTTAACTCTTTCCAAGACCTGAGGGGGGAGAATTCATCTGGGACTAGATTTGACCAAGTATTTTTTATTGACCCAGTGTTTTTGACTTTTTTGCCAAATTTTTCTCTGTCGGTCACCAGGCAATCTAATTTTATTCTTCTTAGTATTGCTGCCTGCAGTCTTTGTAGAATCTCCTTCTTTGTAAAGATATTCTCTGGGTCTGATTCTCTTGTGATCCTCTACTCACACCTTATCTTCCATATCACACATGTTGCTTCCAATAGGATGATCTTTCTGAAGCAGCATGGTCCTTTATCTCCTTTCTTCATTCTCTTTGTTATAGCACATCCCAGCTGGTCTTCTAGCAAGAGTTTCTCAAAAGGTATCCCTCTTTTTTTGTGTAGGTTTTCAATGTAATTCCATACTTCCGCTTGTCCAGATACCCTACATTCTGTAAGTATGTGCTCCAGAAACTTGACTACCCTGCACTTTGGGCACATGGCCCTTTTTTCATAGTCTTTAATGTTTTCCCAGTAGCATTCTATCTTATACCTGTTGTGCATGGCTCGCCACAGAAAAGCTCTAGTCTTTCTTGTAAGATCCCTGTCTCTTAAAAACAGCCAGATTTGTCTGTCTGTCAGCATTATTTTGTACCTGTCATAGGTCGCCCATCACATCATGTCAAGATAGGTTGTTGTTCCCTTCTTTTGGGGGCTGGGTGTCTCTTGATTATGCCACAGTATACTAGTGCTTGCATTACTTTTGTTAGTTTTGCTCCTGTTATGTCAAAACCTTGTGGGATTTTGAGATCTACTTTGTCTAGGTTTATCTTCCTTGCCCTCTCATTTGCTAGCCTGTCTGCTTTTTCATTTCCTCTTATCCCTGCATGGCCCTCAACTTTCTCTAGTATTGTGATCTTATATCTTCTTTTGATGTTTGCTATGAGCGTTTTCAGTATGTCTTTATTTGCAGTTCCAATCTAGCCTTTATCTTCCCTCTTCTTTAGGTGTATTGTCGAGCTGTCTATTGTAATTTGTGAGTCACTCTGTATTAGCAGTCTCTGGTTCTTTGGAGCTATTTGGGCTGCAACAAGGATCACTACCATTTTGCCTGCATTTTTTGTTTGGGCAATGTTTTCTAGGAGGCATATTGCGGAGTTCTGTGGGTCTTCTGGCCCAAACCAGATTTCTGCTCCTGCCACTGCATTTTCTCCATTGTCTCTTATGCATAATCCATTGGTGTATACTGTGGTTAAGTCCAGTAGGATTGTAGGCTCTCAATCATAGTCTATTTGTATAGCTGCTTGGACTTTATATTCTGTAAAAACTCTAAATTCCTCACTTAGCCATGACCTTGTTGTCACATCCAGGTTAAAAAGTTTCTGGCTTGTGTCCTTTACTAGTTCTCTTTCTTCTTTTATCGCCTCTCTGTCAGAATCAGGGGTGTTCAGATTCTACTTTTTTTCCAGTTTTGCTATGTAGTTTCACACTGTTTTGCTGCATTTGTTCAGGTTTTTGCATCTTCTTCTTCTCAGGTCCTTGCACATTGAGCATGCACAGTTCTTTCAGGGTTTATGCATCTTGCTCCTACCTATTGGTAAGGCTTCGCTTAGATTCTTCATATCTCCTATTGTTCATACCTTATGTGTTTGTTTTAGGCATTTCATTGTTGCTGAGTTTATTTTGCTGTTTTTAATATCTACCAGGCCTAGGTATAGCCATGCTAGCATTTTGTTTTTAAGTTTTTCTTTCAAGATTATGGGCTCAAAGCTGACATTGTGTTTTTTTGGCTATTTTTAGCATTCTCTGTAGAGAGGGAAGTAGACCTTCACTGTTTGCTTTCATATCTATTCTAGTCATTTGCAGAAAAGGGTTCATTACCATGCTACATTCATGCTCTTGTATTCTTTCAATTTCAAGGCAGATGATTTTGTCTGCCATTGTTGCCCACCTGGGACAATCACTATCCAGCCTAAGATATCTCTGTATTTTCATTATTTCTATTGCTTTGTTTCTTACTTTAAGGTCTAGGATCTTTCTTCCTCCTTCCTCTATTGGTGCATGCAGGATACTCATCCCTATCACCTGACACATCTCATTGTTTCATATTAATTTCCAGATTATCTTTGTTAGCAGGTCTTCTATCTGTTTGGGCATGCCCTGTATGCATGGCTGGTATTGGGTGCATCCTCCTACAACCATGCCTACTATTAGCCTTCTTTCTTCAATTGTTGGCCTTCCCTTGCTCCATCTTTTTAAATCTTTCACTACAGTCTCTATTGTTGGCATCCATATGCTTGTGTTGTCTACACTGTTCCCTATAAAAGCATCCAGGAGGTGCATGGCTTCTCCTTCCTTTGCTATTCTTACTTTTCCCAAGATAGCAGGTGCATTGGGCTCTGCTTTCTTGTCTCTATTAGTCTGTATCTATATTCTCTTGATTCCACCAGGATTATAACAGCCTTTGATATATTAAAACTCACTCCTAATGCTTTGCACCATTCTTTTAGGAGCTCTGGAGATCTCTGGAGTTGTTTTTTTTGCTGAGGTAGACCATAGTGTCATCAGCAAATAAAGTGGTTATTAAATGTTTAGTATCTTCCTCCATGCTGATGCCTTTCATTTTTGACTCTCTTAGCATCTGTGCTAGTGATTCGATTACTATGTTAAATAGGAGGCATGATGGGGAGTCTCCTTGGCAGACCCCCCATGTTATCTGGAAGCTTTTGCTTTTTTCTCCATTTAGTATGACTTTGGTATGTGCGTCACCATATAATGCTTTCACTGTATCTATGTATTCTTTAGATATCTCAAACTTCCTCATGGATCTCCATAGGAAAGGATGCAATATTCTATTATATGCTTTTTCTTGGTCTAAGCATACAATCATGCCATTTGTTTTGGTCAGATCACACTAATCTCTTACTGTCTGTGCTAGCTCTGTTTGATCTTTGATTCGTCACCCTTTCATGAATCCAGCCTGATCTCAGTGAATAATGTCTGAGGCTACTTTACTCAGGTTAGTTGAGAGCACTTTTGTCATAATTTTATAATCAGTATTTAGTACTGTTATAGGCCTGTAGTTCACTATATCCATCTTATCACCCTTTTTATATATAGAACACAGCCATTCCTTTGCAAAATCTGTTCCTTGTTCCATGCCATATATCTGTATATCTTGGAAAACTATTGTTAATGCCTCCACTATGTCAAAATTCACTTTGTCTTCCTCCTGTTCTATCTTGGACAACTTTGCCAACTCCTGCCATAATTCATAGACAATCCCATCTAGGCCAGCTGCTTTTCCATTCTTTAGTATGTCCAAAGCCTCTTTTACCTCTTCCTTTGTGAGGTTCTTGCTCAGGATGGTTCTTTGTTCTTTTGATATTTTCCTCATTATTCTTGATAAGATCTTTTTCATTTTTCTTTTATGATCTCTTAGATTTGTTAGAAGGTCTCTTCATTGAAGGAAATTGTGGTGTTCCTGCGCTATTTCTGCCATATTTATAGACTTCCTTTTGAGTGTTCTTTTCCCTGGAAATGCCTTCCTTGGTGCTGTGATCATGTCTCTTGTTCTCTGGTATCTATTCATATTTATTCAGGGTTTCATTAGTATCTTGCTATTTAGAAAGACATTTGTTGCCACTGTATTTCTTGCTCTTGCAAACCTCAATTCTTCTAGTTCTTTAATCTTTTTGTCAATAATTGCTGCTTTCTCCTTTCTAAAATCCTCACTCATATTCTTGTTATTTATAACTCTTACATATTCATTTTTAGGGCATCTATGTCTTTTAAAATTTTTGGTTTGAGTTCTCTTGACCTATTTCTCACTTCATCTATGATCCTTTTCTTGAAGGCCCTGTGGAGGAGCTGTGAGTTCATCTTGCTAGTTCTGTTATCTTTGCATATCTCTATTTCTCTCATGTGTTCTATGCCTAGATTTCTCAGTGTGTTCATCAGCTTTTTGTCTCTTGTTATGAGGATCAGCATTGTGTATTGACCTTCTCATACATGGGGTTGCCATGGGTTTATAAGGGCCATTGATACTAGGGCATGGCCTGTGTTGATTCCTGATCATTCCATCTTCCAGTCTCAGCTGTATTGTATCAGTCTGTTAGTCATGTGGAAAGTAAAGTTTATTGTATCTGGGTTTTCTTGCCTCCATCTGTCTACTAGGTTTAAGTGCAATTTCAGATCTATGAGTACTATTGTGTTTCTTGCTAGGCTCAGGTGTGCTGGTAGTCTGTCTATTGCTTCTTCCACTATATTCATATCTCCTAGCATGATGGTCAGTTTTGGTATTTGAGGCTTCTCAGTCTAGTTTGATTTTAAATTCTTCCAGAATCTCTTGTTTTCTTTCTCTTTATTTGGTGCATAGATGTTTACGCAGCTCAAAATCTGCTCTTTGAACCATGGCATCTCTAGAATAATAGCTCTTCTTGAGATTATTTCTCTTATGCATATTTCTTCCCATCTTGTCATAAGTTTATTAACTATGAAAACCACTCCCATGGTGTTTGGACGTTTTGGGTCCAGGCTTGCAATGATATGCATGTGCCTTTTGAAAAGTTCATTCAGTTCTCCTCTCTTTTTTTTGTCCAGATGTGTTTCCTGGATTGCAAGAATATTGATTTTGTTCTCCTGCATTAGCTGATGCATCTCATACCATTTCACCTGAGTTGTTGTTGAGCCTCCACCTTTGATGTTTATGGAGGCTAGCCATAGTGCCCTTCTCTTGTTTTTTCCTTTTCTTGCTTTTTTGAGGAGCAGTATGTGTTTTCCACTCATATTTTGCAGTTTCTCTTTTTCAGAGGTATACAAGTCTTCCTCCAGGAGTAATCTGGCTGTTTGTGGGTTATCTACATTTATGCCCATTTGGTATAATTCCTCTCTCCCCAGGGAGGTTTGGAATGCTGTTGATCCATCTCCAATCCCTTCCAGGTTGTTGTCAAAGGCATGGTCAATGGTGGGGCCTTGTTTTTCTCTTATCCAGGAGGGGATATTACCATTACTGATGTTTGCTGCCTCATCAGGATGTGTTGTTTTGAACAATGTTTGCGGTGGGTTAAGGCCTTGAACTAGGGCAGGAGTGCTGCCTGCAGCACTGTCCCTTGTGAATACAATGCTGCCTAAGCTTTCCCAGCTTAGCAGAGGGGCGAGCCAGAATTACCTGTGGTTTTTGAACCCAGTAAATTCATTCCGGTCATTTGTTCATAGAGTTCTCCTTGTGTTCATTCTCAGGAGGGAGTAGGAAGAGTGGTTTCTCAAAATTGCACTTGGGATTATTATACATGGTCCTTTACATTTTCTATGGTTATCTACAATCTCTGTGGCTAGCACTGAAGCCTGTATATTGACCATTATTTTTCCAGCTCTCAGCGTGGCATTTGTTCCTGCTTCTATCAAAATTTTGTGTCTTTTTTTCTTGGCTTGAGGATGCAAATTCCACTGTCTCCTCAATTTTGACTTTGGCTTTGTTTCTGTACCACCCTTCCAGGGATGTGTACTTGCAATGTGTCAGGGCATGGTCCACTCCTTTGCAGTTGTAGCAATGGAGTCTATGCTCTTTCTTAACTGTCACGACTCTTCCCCTGTCACCCCCAAAAACCCTTAACAGCCTTAGAGCTCCAAAGCCTCCAGAGCACCCATCATATGCAGACATCATGCATCCCCCAAGCCATCATGCATCATTCTGGACCATCATGCACCTCTCCAAGCCATCACACATCACCTTAGGGCATCACAGGAACCTCCCGCCCATTAGCAGATTACTCAACCCCCATATGGGCTGTTTAGCCATCACGCATCATGCCACTTGCCAAATGTTTGTACTGCTGCCAATCGCATGGTCCCCTTGCATGATCTCCCCAATACAGCTGCCCTCTATCCTGCCGCCACCCATAGAATCCTGGAATCTGCCCTAGAACTCTTCCAAGACCACACCCTTTCTATCTGTAGTATATAAGGACCATAAGTAGCTTTCATGTACCTTAGTCTTGATATTACCAATAACTATCTGTGTTGCTTAACTTCTGTTTGAAATCTCTCTGTGCTTGCTTCTGTCTCCTCCATGCTTGCCTTGATTACTATTCCAGCATGCACATCATTAACTGGCATGCACTCTGCTTATTTACAATCACTCCCATCTTGTTTCCAGGATTCCCCCATCAACTTGACCACTTGCCCAACCCTGGAGTAAGCCCACCACCCCTGGGATTCACTCCATGCCTGTCCCAAGCCCCGGAACTCGCCCCAGAGCTCTCCACCCCATGTTTACGTAGTTTGGCACTCACTTGCACCTTGTAAGGTTGTTGCTTACTAGGAAAGGCTCCTGGGTCAGCAGAACTTGACATTAACCAGCACCATGCTTCTAACATCCATGTCAATGAATTTTGTGTCCTGAATGTGTTCTAGGAGTATAAAGTAGCTTGTCCATGTTAAAGAAGGAGTCTCCTTGAAGAGGACATTTCATATAGGCTTTTGAGGTCTCATAGTGGCTGTACAATCAACTGACTCCTCCTCCCTTACCAATACTACTTTGAGAGATTTTTGACCCTCAATGCAGAGTCTAGATTGTGCTGTGAGATGCCATCATCCATGAGCTTGCTTTTTAACATTGTGATGAAAGTTTTGTTTTCCATTAGGGTCTTTTGGATGATTTTCATGGCAATTGCTTTGGAGTTGTTCACTGCTCCTGGAATTCTAATGCTGAGTGTGAATCCCTTGATGGTGCATAGGAACTTTTGGGTGGGGGGGTAGTATGGGAGGAAGAAGGCCATCGCTCTAGGTGTGGAGATGATGGAGTATGCTCCCAGAATATTGTAGGCTTTGTTGGAAATCCCTGATACAAGGAAGTGGTAGGGTGGCTTGTGCTTCTTGTTCTGCATTTTTGAGACTATTTCTTTTTCAGGCTGCAGCGTAGATAGCTTGAAGTCTTTTCCTGTCATGTTTTCAATTAGCTCTCTCAGCTTCTCACTAGTTATCATCAGGTTCACTGGCTTGCCAGTCCCTCTGGAGTTGGGGTAGGTGTCAAATTGTTCTCTTTGCTCTGATAGCAGGTTGTACCATGGTGGAGTCAAAAGGTGGATTGTTGGAAAGCCTCCTGTAGGAGTGGAGATATGGGATAGTCCCTTCAGAAGCTTGGAGGCAGCTGCCGCTTTCTTCTGTAGTAGGTCTACTGAATCCTACTGCATGAAGGGCAGCTCTGCAAGTGATCTCGCCTTATGGCTCACTATACATGCTGGATTGTTTTTGTTGTTTCCTTGGGCTGGTGTCTTCAGGACTGGGGTTAAATGTTCATTTGAGGCCCATTCCTCCCATGCTGGTGTAGATGCATATTGGGGCTCTACCATAGTCTTGCCTCTGTCTAGGTCCATTCTCTGCTTGTTTCTGGTGGCAGTCATAAGTAGAGAGAAGTTGGGAGAAGGTATGGCTTGTCAGCAGGATGGGGCTACCTTGCTCTACCTCAGATTCCTCCATATCTGAGCTCAGATGTGGGGATGTGGTGTGTCTTCTTTTCTGGTTGTGCTTTTTAACTCTTTTTTGCTTGATCAGACTTGTCGATTGGGCTCTCTTTTTCTTGTCCTCTGTGCAAGTCATGGACTATCAAGGTGTTTGTGTTCATGTCTCATGCTTTTTAGAAAAAGAAAAGTTAAGGACAAATTTTTATAGTATATGTCTCATGTGGCCTACATTTGTTTGCTGATTATTAGCCCTGTTTTTGTGGTTTTTATTTTCATGGTTTGTGTGTGTCTTACTCCCAGTATTCACCTCCATTTTAGAGAAGGTCGGGATATGGAATGTCTGGGGCTTTTCTTGCTCCCTTGGAGGATTCTACCTCTGCATCCCATTGAAAGTTTTTAGCCTTCAGGCCCTTCTCCACTAGGTGTACTTGGTGGAGGAATAGTTTATGGGGGGGCAGACCTCTGCAGCATGGCAGCTTCTCTATTCTAAGGGATATATGTGGCAAACCAGCCTGTGGGCTCAGTCGCTTCACCTGAAAAGAGTGGTGCATGTGGTGGTTCATGGTCAAGGGGCCCCTGAGCCACTGTATTCCTTCAATGATAACTGGTATCAGAACATATTTATAGGTTTAGCACACCCATACACTTGCTGCATATACTTGGCTTACTACTTACACTTACCTTGCCACACACTTGGCTAGCTGCATATACTTGCTGCACTCTCCATACCTTTTGGCACATTCTCTGGAACTCTGTCTGGAACTCCTTGCAACTTAGTGCACCAAACATATATTCCAGGTTAGTATATGTATTTGTAATGGTATTGATATACTTTGGGGTCAGGCTAGGTGTTATTGGTTTTCATTTGACATTTTTTAGAGTTTCCTGCATAATCACAGTAGAATGTTCTGCATTGATCCCTAGTGTTTCTTAAGCAGGAGCTTCTCCATGTTTGTGAGTCAAATGAGGCAGGGAGTGGAGATTCTTGAAGTAGTAGGTAAGTTATTTTGGTATGTAACTGAGGCTTGGAAAGTTGATCCACCAAAGGCTTGCACTTTTGACACTGAGCTGCTCTGGGGCTCAAGCATTCTGTCAGCTACATATCTGACAATCTCTGAGGGCTTTTTTTCCAAGTATCAAGGAATGATGGTGAGTGTGATTAACTTGTAAAAGGGTTTTGAGGTGCTGTTAATGCAGCATAGGTGTTTCTTTCTAAGTTAACAGTGGGGTGAGTGTTGATGGGACAAGTTGAGGAAGTTTTTGAAGCCAGTTGTTAGTGTTAAAGAATAAGTAAAAGGCTGCTGTCAGATAGCCTCACTAGAATCAAAACAGACAAGACAGTGAGAGCTTTGTTGCATGTAACTTAGATCAGCTCAACTAATATAATATGATTTCTCAACTTTGTTGCATGTAGTTTAGTTAAGAGTGCAACAAAGGTGAATTCTAAAAATTGAGGTCACATATCACATGACTGGCAACACCTCATTATTACTTCTCATTTTATCATTATCAGGTTTTGCTGACTCAGGAGAGTTCCAGAGCAGGTTCTGGGATTCTATGGGTGGTGGTGGAGTGGAGGGCAGCTGTATTGAGGAGATTGTGTGTGTGGATTGCAAGATCGACAGTGGTTCAAGCGTTTGGCAATTGGCATAATGCATGATGGCTGAGCAGCCTGTGTGGGGTTTGAGTGATTTGCCTGTGGGCCAGGGGGTTCTTGTGGTGGTTCCAGAGTGATGCATAATGTCCCAGGATGATGTGTGATGGCTCAGGAGAGCATGTGATGGCCCAGGATAATGTGTGATGGCTCAGGGAAGTGCATAATGGCTTAGGGAAGTGTGTAATGGCTCAGGGGAGTGTGTAATGGCTCGGGCTGTGGGTGGGGCATATGAAAGGGCATGGGGGGTGGATAGGTGGACATTGGAGGAGCCCAGGATAGTGGGGAGGGGTGTCAGGGTATGTGGGTTGTGACAATCATGAGGTTGCAGGAGCAATCCTTACAAGGAACTGTACTTTGCATTCAATTGATGCCTTAAAAAATTGGTTTTCAAACAAATCTTTTGCAAAAAAGACCAATTCTACTTCAGGAAAGGAGCTAGTAGCTGCTGTTGGTATAGTTGTTCAAGAGGGTAGCAAAGAATGCCTAAATAACCAAAATATAATAGAGAATGTCTGTTTAAATTACTTCATAAATGCTGTAAAAGCAATAAGATGGACTTTTTGCAAGAAAATTGAAGGCAAGATCAGTCTCAAGGCTCTTTCAGATATGATTGATATCATAGATATTGAACCTGATTCTAATGGAGACAATTATAATGAAATATTTAATGACATTAACAAACCCTTAGCCAAATTATTCAAGCATGAGCAGACCTCAACATAAACAAGACAGATAGCCCAAATGAGTGTTGTACAGCCACAAACTTTGTTGTTGAGGAAGGGGATGGAGATTTGCATGCCAGAAGTGCAGAAGAAAATATTTGGGCCTTACCAGGATGATGGAGAATAGAGGTGAATTGGCATTAGCTTGTAGAGGCTTCAGAATGTCAAATTAGATTCGATGCTTTGCCACAAAGACTTTGGTCAATTCTTAGCAACTGTAACCGTGTTATGCGTTACGTTAAGGTAAATAAAGGACAGTTGTGAGTGGCGTACAAGTAGGTTGCTTTCTGAGATGCATTTATTTAATAGCTATCCCACGCACTGAGGTTAGGGTTAGGAAAACGCGAAGTCGAAAAGAAAAGCGCCTACCCAGCCAGAGTGGCCAAAGCAGGACAGGAAAATATTGAGACGGTGCATGAGCCGAAGCCCATACAAGCCGCAGACACTCCCTGTATGGACAGGGTCGCCGTGCTATGGAGAGTCTCCATGGCCCACAAACCCGGGTACTTGAAGGGGCTTGTGCCATCAAGGTAAGTATGAGTTATAAAGGCGTCGAGGCCGGGTATTTATCGTCTGCGATGTTGCGCACGGACCAGAATGTGCGGTCACCCACAAACGTTTCGGCAACTTCGAAGATCTGTTTTAAGAAAACATTCGATGCCAGCTGGGCAACAGTTCATAGTGTGACAAATAACACTTTATACAGTACCATTCTTATGCTCGTTTCAGGACACTGTGTACAATCACTGTATTTTCTGCTCGATCTGAATGCCGCCTGCTTTTCGACAGGCTCATCGAAAATATTGACATTCCACTTAGGCTTATACGTGAACGGGATATTGAATCTACAGCATACCGTCATCAAAAAGTCCATCTCCTGCTCGGACAAAATCGTCGACGTACCGGTATAATTGTTATGGCCGAGCGAACTGATCTTTTCATAGTCCTCTTTGCTCAACTCAACCTGCTTGAAGTTCGAAATGATGCGTTCTGTTTAACGTTCTAGGGGATAACCGAATACGTTGTCTAATGAAAGAGGTGAAAAATATGTACAGCCTTCTCGAACTCCTTGGGCATGGACAGCCATGTCCCCAAGCTGATCTGGGGAAGTTTAGCACCGGTGGAGAGGGTGATATGCTTACCGAAGGACATGTTGGTCGTGGTAGGAGCGTGGGATGCGATTCAAAGTGATCTTCCCCCTCATAGTTCTGACACGTCCGGTGCGATATTCGTCTACGCACTTTGTAGTCTGGATTAGGGTGAATAATGAGTAGAGAAAAAGAGTCCCATCAGATGACAGGAGAGAGACAACGAGTTATCTGAATCGACACCAGAACAGTGCTTTTTCATACCATGTAATCGACGACTAATATTCTCGCCTTTACCTCTTCCATAACAAAACGATCATCAGGTTTCTCAGCGATACTGACAGCAGGAGCTTCAATTTGGGTCCAGGGCTTCCTTTGTATGTTGCACAGGGGTGAATTCATCCAACAGAACGCCCAAGTCATACATGTCCGTTTTCTAGTGTAGGGACATCCATGAGGTGGCTTATCCTTAAATCTTTGGTCGTTGCGGAACCACTCCGCTCCCCTAATGTCGTCCCAACTCATAGAACAATTAGTACAATTCCCAGGCCCGCATAGAGGAAAAACGAATGCCCCTCCTCCGTCAGACTACGGAGTTCGATAATGTGAAGACATGCCTTTGACTTTAGGAAGGTTAGAAATCCAGGGCATCTGCATCTCTTCGTGAAATGATCCCTCTCGTCGAACGCGAGCCTAGGTACTGCTGGAGTTCCTCGGCGACGCCTTTAATGTCATCATTGAGAGATTAATTTCTGGAGGGAGTGGTATGCGTACAATCTTGCGAATCGTGTCGAGTCGTGGGATGTTGACCAGAAGGCGAAGACTCTGTCATCTTCATATTTCGTATACGCTTGCTGAACGTCGATCATGAAACCTTTGAATGAAAGCATTCCTGTCTTCACAAGCAGTCATATCGTTGCGTTTTTCTTGACGCTGAGCATTGAATTCGGAAGCTTTGTGGAACTTGATACCTCGCCTAACGACGGCACCGTAAGAGTAGAGGATACAACGTCAGTTACCGACTTATCATATTTTGCCGATGAAACTCCTCTGAATGGGTCCTTGCTTGATGGGTCTCAAGGTAGTGCGCTTTACCTGCTGGAGTTTAAAATTCATAAATCTGCTGTCAAATCATAGAAAATGGGACAATTCTTGGAACAACAACCTCGATTCTCGCCTCGCGGGCCTTGTTCAGACATCATCTATGTAGTCATACACAACAATTAGCCGCGATCAGGGAGCGAGCCTTGGGAGTACCTTAGAGTTTCCGCATACGTTCGTGTCCTCTTGATATCTGACTCGAGGCTACAAAGACGCAATCACTGCGGGCGCTGGAAAATGTTTCTATTGGAAAAAGTGTAAAAGAAACATGTTATGCCATTTCTTTGTCAACTTTTTCTTTTGGAAAAAGGCATTTTCCATTGTCTAATGCCTTTTTCCCTTTGAAATATGTGCCTTGGAAATGGCATAACATGTTTCTTTTTCCCTTTTTGCAATGGAAACATTTTCCGGCGCCCGCAGTGAATGGACAAGCAAAGGTGACAAAGCCACATCTTATCTAATCAATTGTGGACTCGATCGAGTGTCAACAACTAAATAGGCGCAGTGACCACCCGCCACGATCATTTGGTTATGGCTTTGAATTACATACAAGGTAGACGTACTCAACCCATATCATATGGATATCTAACGCTGAGAGATAGGCACACCAACAGACGCAGATTTCCTTCACTTTTCAGATTCCCAGGCTGAAGGCCCATTTGCAACTGCAGCCAGTAGAAGCATAGCCGATGCGTATATTCGACGCCAAATCAAAGGCTGCGAGAGGATCACTCGCTACTATAATCGGTGTCGCAATGCGCTTACTATCACTTGTCGAATCCCTTCTGAAATACTTAGCGCAATCTTCGGCGAAGTCGTCAGATGCGCAGAGAGTCAGGTCGAATTCTCTAATGGCCATCTGGATAATGGACACATAGATTGGATAAAATCTGTGTCTCATGTGTGCAGCCATTGGCGGGAAGTGGCGTTGGCTGCTCCCAATTTGTGGTCAAACATCTCGCTTAAATATCTACCATGGGCTCGAGAAATGGTTCGACGCTCTAATCCAGCTCCTTTAACGGTCACATATCAAGGACTATTGAACATCACGAGCTCCGGAGAATGTACACGATCGTACAAAACTCTAACAGAAATTCTCCGTTTGCATCTACCCCGCATCAAAAGTTTAAGGCTTGACTCGTTGCCGACTTTTGGTATCCTCTCCGAGCACGACAGGGCTAGTAGCGAATCTACTTGTATTCTCTCGTTACTCAATCAGCCTGCACCAATGATCGAACGACTCCAAGTCCGGCTGCTTAGAACGTCTGAAAAAAACAAGCTTCCATACGAACTATTTACCATGTCATCACGACTGCGGTATCTAGTGTTGGAGGAATGTGGGATGGCATGGGATTCCGAGCTTGTTGACTTCGGAAATCTTCGGTCACTTACATTGTTAAATCTCCCTCAACAAGCAGACCCATCATTGTATCAGCTCCTAACTATACTGCGACAAACTTCTCATCTTGAGTCTCTCAATCTTAAGAAGAGAGACCGATCAACGGGTCTTGGTGATCTATCTATGCTACATGGTATTGACCCGGTAATCCTGGGACACCTCGAATGTATCACCCTTACAGGCGACTTGTCCTACTGCATTCTTTTGAAACACATCGTATTCTCACAAAAAGCCTGTTCAATACATCTCCAGATACCAGATATTCAGGAAATATCGAGGTCTCTCGCACAGGGACTGGCAGTAAAGTTCAACAAATGTATTGAAGGCTCGACCTTGTCTCTTCGGTTGGGTAGTCGTTCGATTCGATGTTGGAAATCCAAAGATACAACACAGATACCATCGTTCGGCGACCCACCAACAGTTGACATAGATTTCTCTAACACCAGACTTGTCGAAGCAGAGTTTTTATGGCAATCCCTCCGCCTGGACCAATTGATATCGCTCGAGATCGATAATCCTCTGGAGCAAGATTCATGGACATTCTTCGGTAATCTTCCTCAACTACGGGATCTCCGCATATGGTTGTTCCCAAGCAACTTTCTCCGCGTGCTTGATCGTGGTCCAGCTAACAAATTGATGGCAGATACTCCGCCTGTTCACACGACCTTTCCAGCTTTACGGAATATAACGATGCTTCAATGCCTCTTTGATCGCGCTGATACTGTAGAGCATAATACCGACGATTCGTTCGTCAGTGTCGCGGAATTAATGTTATCCTGTTTCGAGCTTCGAAAAAGGGCTGGATTGTCTCTTGACTCCCTCAGTCTAGAGCATTGTGCTGGAGTTAATAGCATTCAACTCGAGCGCTTAAGGGACATCATCGACCGAGTGGAGTGGATCAGGATTCGAGACGATGACAGGTTTGACTCCGATTACGATATCCATGACGACGACTTCAGGTATTTTGAGTTTGGTGGTCTTGAGTATGAGAGTGAGGAAATGGATGATGATTTTGAGCCATATATACATGATGATGATGACTATGACTATGACGACTATTGAAGTTGGTATTGAAAAGGAGGGATTGTCTATATACTTGATTTTTCTTTCTTGAACCATTGTAGACGATATTGAGTGTCTCCAAAGAACTATCTCGATTCCCGACAACATAAATTGCTTGGATCCACACACAGGAAAACCCACACACAATCACACATCCTAAAGTCCAAAGTACGCATCACCAGAAGCCGAGATACGTGTATGGACAACTGTGTCCTAGTCCCTGCCGCTGTTAAGCCCGACAGCGGTAAAGGACTCTGTCGAGATATCGGACCTCTAGTCATTTCGTCACAATTCCTTTTTCATACTAATAGTTTAAAAATTTTCGGCTATTCCTCTCTCTCACCTCAGTTGGTTTCCACTTCGTGGTTATTCTGAGTCCATATTTGACTTATGTCTAATTACAACACACTGAATACATCTAATCTCAATCGCAAAGGTTTAGATATCAATCCATAATATTCCACAATTCATACAGAACACGTCCAGACCACTTATTCTTCCCAAAACCAGGTCTAACTTATTCTTCGGCAAGTGCTCCGGCATCGCGAATATCAGGCCAAACAACTGAACAGGCAGAATTCAAAGGGGTCTAACGTTATGAGAATGGCTGTAAGATCTGAGTCAAGGTTGCAATAAGGTAAATCTACAGTTGCCGAATACAAACAAGGAGAAGGTGTTGGTTTGGGGTGCGGTGAATCTAAGCCGTGAAAAGGTGAACATAAAATCAAAGCCGTGACACGCTCGCACCTCAGTACACAAAAGGAAGCCCTCAGAAATGGGTATGGCCGAGACTTCCCCTAGGAGCATAGCTCCCCGGCTCGGCCGTCCCCCAAAGGCTATGCGAAATAGATGGCTATGAATTATTGTATATAAAAATTACAAGAGATTTGATTAATCTGAATTTAGACAAAGTGTTTGTCGGTGTGCGAATGAAGACCGTGAATAGCAGCGAAATTTTCTCGTTGGTTATTCCAAACGGAGACGAGCGTTTTGGGCACAATGAGATCGAGTCGTCTCCAGTATAGGAGAAAACATAGCAACGACCAACCTCCTAGTTTCATCACGATCTCTGGAGGCACTCCTGAAGATAGAAGTTCCACTGTGCCTCCAATGCGATAACTGTGACCGTGTACAGAAAGGAGATGTAGTTTTGAAAAGATTTTGTTTTGCAGAGCAAGGAATTCGTGTTTCGGAGTGAAATCGAAATGTGAGTTTGAGTCTGAATAGGCAAAAAGTGGAGCATGTGTTGGTACCATGTTGATAGCAAGATGTCGCTCGAGAGCTTTTACTGGGCAATAAAAGTCGTTTGTTGCCGTTAAAATACAATCCGCTCCCTTGAAATGGGGCATACAGAAAAAGCCGTGAGATTGAGACGTGGAGGCGTGGAGGGATGTGAGTGGCTGTGCAAGGGACGTGAGTGGGGAAGTGAATTGGACAGAGGTAAGTGCCGTGGAGCTGTGAAGGGAAGTGAAGGGCCGTGAATGGTCCACGAATAATTAACAGAGACCCATGTAGAACAGTATAAGAGTATTGTATATTAATGAGTCTCAAGTAAGGATTTAGTAAAGTATATTTACTACTTTTTCTGCTGGGTACGTGGCCGTGGTTTTGGACGGGATCTGTTTGGACCAGGTTCAGGTGAGTCAGACATGATCCTAATAAAGCCAGGCCCTCGCTGCAACATGAATGTATCAGTGATATGATATCTCGATGTAAGTCATACCTTACTTACCTCAAGTTCTCCATCACTGTCTTCGCGATCCTCCTGATTCCATTCTGTAGGTGTTCCCTCATATGGGTTCCATTGACTTTGATGATCACCGACATCAAGGCCCCATTGCCAATTTCCTGCAATGCCAGCTCGTTCAGACCGCTCAAACATTTCTTCTTCCAACCGATCAATGCATTGGCGGTCGACATTGATGTGATCAGATAGATGAGGTGTGTTTGAGTACTGCACCAACCATGCTCTCTCAAGGAGAAAGGTTCCATTCAGATCTTGATACTTGGGCTGTTTTTTTAGGCGGCTTGCAATAAACATGGTTAGCGCATGGGCATTAGGCAACAGAC
>JAGGAT010000814.1:0-17093 GCA_017657195.1 Termitomyces sp. T70a | reverse complement strand
TCACTTCCAGGGCTAGTCCCCCATCACGTATGAGAGCAACAAGGATATTGGAGGGAATACCCTCCAAAAACCGCTCTCAGATTGTGAATTCATCAGGGAACACTGCCATATTCTGAGCATGATCCAGTAGGGCATCATAGAAGCCCTGCACACCCTCTTCAACCATATACCTAACTCTGCAGAATGCATCACAAGCATTCTGCATTGTAGACAGTTGAACAAAGCTATTGTACAGACCGAGGACCGCGTCCTCAAAAGTCCAGTGTGCCTGCACCCAATTTACGTGTATAATGTGGTGCAGGTACCATTTGAGTGCTGACGCACTCAAATAGTCCATAAGAGCGAGAACTTTTTCATGTTCTCATTCCTCTCCACCTAGCTGAGCCATTGTGTAGTTTACGCATACACTCATAAGCCAGTCTTCAAGTTCACTGAACTTGAAGGATTCCATATACAGAGTAATGACCTTTAGAGATTCAGGTCATTTACCTTTTACTCCTTCCGGCATTGCTACTTGAACAGCTAAAAGCTGTTCAATAGTTGCCTGCAGATGATCGTGCATCGTCTGCCTATGAAACTCGTGCGCTTCCTCCACTCCAGGAGTGGCAAACCGCTCATGGTGTTGAGGAGGCATCTCAAACCTCCTCAGCTGCCGCAACTCCACACCCCCTCGAGGGTATGACTGTCTTGCATGGCCAACATTGGCCATCTTTGAATCCATCACCGTGCTTCCAAAGCGTGTTGGTAAATTCATTGTGGCAGGTGCAGGTTGGGGAGATCCCCTCCGAGCTTTGGAAGCTCCGAGGTGGGCCTCACCTTCCTCCTGCTTTACCATTGGAGGGAGTTCTAATTGAACTCCACTCACATTGCAGGTGTCCACAGGAATGTTCCTGTGGAACCTCACACCCTGATCTTCTATGAAGGACTGACCATAGTCCTTCAGATCTCCCTGACGGAACTTCTGTAGAATGACACGGTTGTTCCATGTCAAGCCCTGTCATTGGATTGTATCATGCCACATTGGGGCACAATTGGGATCTACTGTGAAGGCAGATCCTCTTTCAGTCGATGCCACTTCATTAGGAACAATTGTTCCTAACACCGCTCTCCTCTGGCGCTCCATTGCGGCCTGTCTGGCCGCATAATTCTGGGGAGTTTCCCCTGGCTGTTGAGGAGCTTGAAGCATTGAAAATGCTTCATCAACCGGAGACAATAACAATGGTTCGTCCTTCTTGGACATAGGAGACGGCCACTCCAAGGATACTTGAGATCCTCAAAGCTGTTTCCTCTGGAGGTATTCTTTCACCTCTTGTTCCAGGAATTCAATGTAGAGTTTGATGAACTCTTCAGGGGCATTGGGAATAATATTATCCCCCAAGCTTCGCTGAATCGCAATATGTTTAGCCACTCTGGCAGCTAACCGTTGTCTAGTAGAGGCTTTGGGAACCTCTACATGATCCCTCCAGAATGCAAGAACTCTCTGGTTGAGAATCTCATCCAGACCTGTTTCGCGATCTGTATCTGAGGTATCAGGTGCTTCCTCAGGGACCGTCTCAATGTAGGCTGAGAACGTCGTTCTCCTCCCTAAACCTGATGATGGGCCAGCTTGCAATGGAACTGGCTCCTCTACATAGGGTTCTCTATAGGCACCCTGCGCACTTGTTGAGGTGCGTTGAGGTCACACAGTTCCAACAACAGAGCTCTCTCGTAGCTCAGTCTGACTCACCACGTGATGCACACTAGAAGAGACTGCTCCAGTCTCTCCACCTTGTACGGACTGTCGACCATCATCTGATGGTCAAGTGGGCATAGCAGAGAAAAGGCCTCCTGGCATTACTCCACCTCCCACACCCATGGCACAACGTGACGTGGCATCACTTTTTAATCCCTGTGGAGCGCTCTGGGGTGCTCCACTTGCTGAGTTCCCGGGATCATGCCCAGAAACTCCTCTCTCCATGGACATTGATATGCCCACACACTACTATAACGGAGCAAAACCGTTTTAGTGCAATCACTGATGGTAACATAGAACTTTTTTTGAGGAAGTTCGGTCACTTGCCATAGCAAAGATAGTCAACATAGGTTGACTTAAAAAAATGTAACACAGTTACTGAGCCTTTCACGCACAAGGCTGTAAGTCAGAACCTATCAATTGATTCTGACTATGGTTGTGCAAAAAGACTACTTGAGGTTACTTATGTAATCTCACGACTTATATAGTAATTACATAATAAATAAGTAATAAAAAAGATAAAGTAATAATACTTTATACCAGTGCTGTAACGAGCACAATCCATTACATCTGGAGCATGGGAAAGTTGAAACAAGCAAGTCTGGAAATAAACAGCCTGTTCTGGGATTCAGGAATTGAAGTTAGGTAAAGGTCAAGTTGAGGATGGAGTTCCTTGATGAGACTGGAGTTTTGATAAGTAGCATAGTGCATGCCAGTCAATGTAGTGCGTGCTAGTTGAGGTAGTATGTGCCGGACAAGTATTCACAGGGGCAAGCACAAAGAGAGACAAAAATGGCAAGCATGAAAGAAATAGGAGATCACAGTAACAGTTGTTCAATATTGAGACTAAGGTACATCTGAGCTACCTATAGTCTTATATACTCCCAGCACTAGTTCTGGGTATTTACAATAAAGTCTGGGACTCTATAGAGAGTAGCAGAGCAGATAAACAATTGTATACCTAATAGATTATGCAGATGGTGTGATCCACATCAGTCTTGATGCCTAATAGATGATGCAGATGGTGCCAGACTCACTGAAAAATGTGATGATGGTTTATAAAGGTGGCATAGGGATCCTGGAGGAGGTTTAGAGAGTCAGGACACATCAGGAGGTCTGGAGTAGGCAGGAGATGATGTTGTGAAGTTTGGACTTGGCAGGAGATAATGTTGGAAGGTCCGAAGTAGGGGAAATATGACAGTTGTAACAGTTGTGACATCTGGAGGTCCAGAGTAAGTGGGTTGTGACACCTTGGTTCCAATGCCTGCTTTGTCAGCCTTGGTTCCAAAGCCTGATTATATTAGCATCTGTCATTCTTGACCCTAGCACAGCCACACTCATCATGATCAGATAACTGGCTGCACTATTATTTTTGGGCTTCTGGCTTATGGGATTCTTAGACTTGTTCTCTTTGGATTTCCCTCTGCCAAGTGATTAGCTACATTCTGTTGTATTATAATGGGTTCTAATATACTTTGGATTTCTCTCTGCCAGTTGTGTGATTAGCTGCAACTCCCAGAGGTTGCCTTTACAGTAGGCCATCTAGATAACCAGCCTGCTCTACCAGTGCATGGAAGGAGTCAATGTACTCATCAAGGGATTGCTTACCTTGACCATACAAGAGAGAGGGCTGCAGTCTTGGCAGAATCCAGAGAAAAGAACCCAGCTCAGAAATCCCTCTCAAACTCCTCCCAGTTTGCAAAGCTGGTCACTCCACCAGGACAATAAAAAACTCAGAGTGCATATGCAGAGGCATGACCAGTCTTCATGTAGGATAGGACCCAGGCAACCTTCAGAGTATCTGAGCCAAAGGATTCACCACTCAGCTGAATGTAGGTGAGGCAGGACTGAAGAAATCTTTCCCCCTGCTTGCAGTCACCATCATACACATCTGGAAGTGCAGGCTGAGGAAGGTGAGCAGGAAGGTTCCCTGGAAGGCCTGACCAAAATGGTGTGCTCAATTCTGGTGAGGCAGAAGAGGCATGGGGGGCAGAAGATGGTGGGGGAAGGTGCTGTAAAAGAGCCTGGAGAGATTGAGAGATGGTGTTGGTGACTTGATGAAGATGTGAAAGTTCTGTAGTATGGAGAGTTAGAAAGGCTTGGGTGGATTGCACCTGAGACTCCAGAGCAAGCAAGCAATTCCAGGCCTCATTTTGAGGGGCAGATGCATTCAAAAGAGCACCTGAAATGGCTGGCTCAGTCATAGAAACTGTATAGGGTCTGAAAGGCAATGCAGTGGGGGACTTGAAGGGGCTGAAAGAGGTTCAAGCAGCTAAAAGGAGCTCCCAGACCAAACCTAGAGAGTTGTTCTGCTGTAGGGGCAACTTCTGGAGGCTATGGCTAAGTCACACAGCTGGCAGTCCAAAGTGTATATTCAGTACTATCTAAGGTGGTACAGATATAGCTACAGACCTGGCAGAGGGAGATCCAAAGAGAACAACTCTGGGGATTCCCTATGTGAAAGGTGGTGCTTCCAAGGCTCTGGATGCATAGGAGCTACTGTACAAAATAACAGAAAGCCTCAACCCTAATCTAAAACAGTGAAAACTTGGTGATTGTCCAAATTCAGAAGTGGCTGTGCTGGGGGGGCTGACAGTAAATGAATTATGGACAAAGAACCAGCACAGCTAGAGTCCTAAAAGTTGTACTGGCTGGTAGAGCTTGAAGAAATGCATAAAGGAAAATTATAGCATGGGTGGTCAGAGGAGGGGTAGAGGGTGAGAAGGAGGGATGAAAGATGGGTCCCCTGACATGAGCTCCTTTCCCATACATGACAGATTGCGCTACTGGAACTCTTGGTCAAACCTTTAGTGATGTTCATGGCCCAATGCAAGTTGGTGGACACCAGTCAAATTGTCAATGGTGGGTAACATTCATTGATGATAGTACATGATAGATGGAGGCACACAATGTGTACAAGAAAGTGACATGTTCCAGACTTTCAAAGACTTCAAGGTCTGCATTGAGTGTCAGACTGGTAGGAAAGTTAAGTGTGTACACCATGACAAAGGTTGTGAATACATGTCTAAAACCATGCTTGACTACTGCAAATTTGAAGAAATATGACTTGAATTCAGTAATACAGCCACTCCTCAACAAAATGGCATTGCAGAGCACCTGAATAGGACTGTGAATGAAGCTATTACCTCAATGCTCAAAGAAGCCAACCTTCTGGACAGCTTCTGGACTTATGCCATCAGCACATTGATACATCTGCCTTGAGTGAGGCAGACAAAAGAAGTCAAATAAGAGTCTTCAATATACCCCTGAAAATGCTGAAACCTGTAAGCAAAGGAGTCAAAAACTGCAGACTCAGGGACTCACCTCAAAGACAACTCCAAAAACTATGTAAAAAGACACCTGTCAGAGCAGTAATACACAGTGACAAGGCAGCAATCAAAGACTGATGGCATGAAAACAGCTGACAAGGTGGCAGTGCTCAGCAGAATGGAAATCTCAGCATAAAACTCCAAGATCTCCATTCCACCAAAAACTGATGTCACCTCATCAAGCAGGTTTCACCACCCAACACACCATTTTTGTCCTCAACCTCTTTCACACAGCTATGCTGTGATGAGCAATGATGGAGATGGGGACCGCAGAGGAGAGAAGATAGAGAGGAGTGGAGGATTCTGGCCAATGAAAAACATGGGCCAATATTTAGCCTGGCCAAGCCATTGAAGAAACCAAAAACCCACATACTGGCACTTGGGAACAACTAAATCCACAAGTAATCACATGAATAGAGCATGGTCCATGCACAAAGGAGGATAGTATAAAGAGGGGAGGAAAATGGGGGAGCTGGCAAGCAAGTATTTGCTATGGCTTGGAATCCCCAGGGAGCAGATATCTTAGGCTAAAGAGCTCATACTAGTCTTCAGGCTTTGATTAATAGATTTATTTGAGCCTCATTTTGAGTGTGACTTAAGTTGCCTCCAAAAAAATCAATAATAAATTATAAAACTTGCTATGCATAAAGTGTGCATTGTTGTGTAATGAACCTCTGAGTAACTAGTGAATAGACTATTGTACAACCAAAGTCTGATCTCAATTTCACTTGAGTCAACTTGCCCATTTGTCAAAGTTCAAATTTGCATCAACATACAGGCACATTTATAATTGTTGTCCAACTTCTGCTCTGCTACACAATAAAACAGCTTTTGAAGCATACAAGGGGCAAAAACATGTCAGTCATCTTCATGTTTTCAGTTGCACAGTGTACATCCTTGTTGAGAAGGACAAAAGAAAGGAACTGCAGGGACACACACTTGCAGGTGTGTTTGTTGGCTATCTGGACAATTACTTTGGATGGAAAGTATACATTCCAAGTACAAGAAAGATCATTGTATCTAGAGATGTGGTGTTTGACAAATCTCAATTCCCAGGTCTATCTTCTTCAAGCATGTCACCACCATCTCCCAGCTCATTTAACAACCTAGTAGAGTATGAACCATACAATTTGGATGAGCTTACCTTTTCCATGCCTGCCACAGTTCCTGTTATTGAAGTCAACCCCATATTTGACAACTTGCCTCTCATGCCCATTGATGATGATGATATAGATTTGATGGGAGCCCTAAATGAATTGGTGGGAGCTACTCCACAGCAGCAACCAGCACCCACAATCCCTCCCTATCCTCCTACAACCCAAGCAAGCGCCTTGCCAACCTAAGCCATTGCCTCCACTCAGAGAGCCCAGCCAGCATACATGTGTCCCTGCTCATAACCCAAATGCTGATTACTACAATGCAGTACAACATCAAGAGAATCACAAATCACCCCTTGTATGTAATTCACCACCACCACTGCTACCCTCACCCTGTCCAGAAGAATCCCCAAAACAACTCTTGTGGAACATCAATGTAGGCATCATTGACAACCATGATGAGCAGGAGGTAGACTTTGTACTGAATACTGATTCTGACAAAGCTCTACTTCTGGCTAGTCAGGCATTTGTTCAAAACGGAGTCAATTTTGGAGGTTTTGGTGCCATCTGTGCAAATGCAGCAAGTATATACAAAGCTGTGACTCATAATGTAAATCTGTGCTCATACAAAGAAGCAATGGCAAGCAAAAACTTGGCAGAATGGCATAAAGCAATGTACAAGGAGATGAACTCTCTGCAGAGCAACAGGACATGGCAAGCTGCATATCTGCCAGCTAGGAGAAAGGCCATTGGGTCAAAATGGATGTTTAAGGTCAAACACTTACCAGGAGCCATCAACCACTTCAAGGCCTATGTCATGGCACAGGGATTCAGTCAATGTCTGGGAGTGGACTTTAACAAAACCTTTGCACCAACAACTTGCTGGGCAGCAGTTCATACTATCCTCACTTTGGCTGCTATAGAGGACATGTATTAAGAGTCTGTTGACATTTCCTCAGCCTTTCCTCATGGAGTCATCAATATCAAACTTTATATGAAGTTTCCTGAGGGCTTTCCCAAAGACATCTCACCTGATGTTAAGCACAAACCAGGCAATGAACATGCTTGTGCCAAACTAGAGAAGGGGATCTATGGGTTGAAACAGGGTGCTAACCTTTAGAATAAGCACATACATAAAGTCTTCCTCAAACTTGGGTTCACACACATCACTTCTGACCATGCATAGATGTTTACCTCTTTGATGGCATATGCATTATCATGCCCATGCATGTCAATAACATGACCTTAGCCTCAAAGTCTCAGTCTGCAATTTTGAAAGTAATCTCTGGGTTGCACAAATACTTTACTCTGTGCCACCTAGGACTAACTGGCCTTTTTGGGGTTGTCATTACCCAAGACAGACCTAATCATAAGCTTTGGATTGATCAGAAGGCCTATGCCATCAAGGTTCTTTCATGCTTCTATATGCTAGACTCTAAAGCTGTCATGACCCCTCTACAACCTGGCATCACCCTTTCCAGAGCTGATTCACCAAGCATGCCCAAAGAAGAGGAAGAAATGTGCACTGTCCCCTACATACAGGCAACAAGTGCATTACTGTACCTCGCAATGTGCACACATCCAGATATCATACATGCTGTTAGCATGCTGTGTAGGGTTAATGCTTGTGCCAAACCCAAGCATTGGAAGGCTGTCAAACATCTAATGTGATATATTTGAGGTACTCTCAACTACAAAATTGAATACTCTGCTTCATCCTTGGCACTTTTCTATTTCCTTGCCTTCAGCAATGCTGACCATGGTGGAAATCTAGACAATGGCCAGTCCACAACTGGCTCAATCCTCATTGTGGGAGGCAGCATGGTTAGCTGGATGTCCAAGCTTCAAACCATTATTGCCTTGTCAATGACTAAGGCAGAGTTTGTGGCTGCAAGTGAGATCAGACATGAGCTGTGCTAGTTGTGGAACTTCTTGGCAGATGTCAGGGCACTGCAATCCTTAGCTTCAACCCTCTACATTGACAATCAATCAGCCCTGTCAGTCACAAAACAGCTGCAGTACATGGGGCACCTTAAGCACCTCAACTGGCATTGGTTCTGGCTTCAACAGGCAGTTCAAGATAGAAAGATAAGGCCTGTATATATTCCATCTGAAAAGATGATTGCAGACTTGCTTACCAAGACACTTCCTCATGAAATGGTCAATTGCCTGAGAAGGAAGATGGGTATCATCAGGGAGTTCTCATGCAAGGAACTTTGGTGACGTTGTGGACACTCTGTCAGGTGGGAGTGTTGGGAGTATACAGTGCCAGAAGTGCACAACTAGAATTACGTGACCGCATAGACATTTTTTCATTCCTAGATGCCCTCATACTTCATAGTCTATTTGCCTATTGAATATGATGACATCAGTCTACATGAACTCTATCAGACTATCACTTCTATTTTCTGGTTTCAGTCTGTTCCCCTGCAAGAAACCTGCTGCAACACCAATCCTCCAACTATCACTTGTAGGGTGTACAATGAATACAACATGATTACCAACTCTTCTAGCTTGTGTTTTGGTAAACCCGGACTTTATTCGCATTGCCTTGGTTTTTTCAGGTGACGAGGCAGCTGCATGCCATTGTTTATGCTGAACAGGATTCTCTGTATTGATGCCCTTTACCCACATCCCTCGGTGTGCAGCTCTGAAATTGACAAGGATAGAAAAGACAGGGAGTAGAGAAGAAAACATACTTCTCCATGAAGAAACTCAGCTTTTCTGCAGTGCATTACGTTGCAGTCGCAATCCTGTAGAAGCTGGTGGATTGCCTAGGTGATCTACCCTAGAATTACTGCGCACTTCTTGACGCACAAACTATTGTGGATCTTAGTATGTATTGTTATTGCTTGATATGTCCTTCACACTTTTAGCAATGATTTGAATAACTATTGAATATGTGTTCTCAATATGCATGTCATGCATCTACAAAAATGACAGTACCATGTGAAGAATGTTATGGCTCACATGGTGGGTATTAGGCATGTAAGGTGCTGCCAGCTGGGTATGCACCAGGCATGGCGATGACAGGAAGGTAAGTCACAGAAATATCATTAACAGAAAGCTAGTACCATATAGTGTGTTAACTCACAGGTATCTCACATGTAAGGCAAGAATGGCCTGATATAATCAATATATACAATACAATGACTTCAATCTGTTGATCCAAGTTACAATTCTGCATAGCCCCACTCATCCTCAAGATCCTCAGCATTGTCTTCTCCATCCTCAGGGCCCAATCTGTCATTCAAACCATCATCACTGTCCCCCTGGCATCCATTGTTGTCTGAGTCCAAGTCATTCCCGGTGGCAGACTTGTCACCTTCTGCCAGTGACTCTTCAACTTGAAGCCATTGATACATTGGGTTCTTGTAGCTATAATCCTCTTCTTCATCTGTCAGAGTTTCTTCTGTGTGCTGAGACTGGAGTTTGTTGCTAGTTTCTGCATCAACTTGGGGCCTGTTGTTGTCTTCCAACTTGTCCATCATGATCAGTGTTTCACTAGTAGTAGTACCAGTCGTATTTGCATGTACAGGCATCATATCACTTCTATGTCTGTCTAATAAGGATGTATTGGTCACTTTGTGGGTAGATTTGTGACCAATGCCACCACCATGAAAGCGCATCACTATATCTCGGTTGACAAACCTAGGTTTTTGGTAAGTACACCATTCACAGTCCACAGAGTAGGGGCGAACAAAAATCTTACATTCTGACATCATAGAACCTATAATCCTCATCTTTTTTGCTTGGAGCACAAGCACTGGTGCTGGGTGGAAGAAGCATGGAGATCTTACCATTGCAAAATGAAGGAATCAAATGGACTCCTTGGATAACTTGTGCAGGATCAAGAAAACCAAATGCTGCATCATCGTCACCATTGACAAAACCAATTTTATGCAGCCATCATGCTTTCCATCCAGTCTTCAAGCTCATTTCACACCTGTACCACCACACCCAAAGAAATTCCACATGCTGAGGATCACAAGAAGTCAATTTGGGCCCAGTATGAAGGACATTTGCATGGAAGATTCCAAGGATATGGCAGAACCAGTATGGGAATGGGTTTATTCCATCCTCTCCATCTTCTTGAGATAAAACAAAGGCATTGGCATGGGTATGGGGGTTGAGGGTACCTTGAGCTTGCTGACAGTCATATGTTGTATAATTCATGTGAATCTGCTTGTGTCAGTAGATTTTGTTGCTGACAATGTGAATATGATGACATTGTGCAGAGGTATACATGAGAACATTGCCATCATACTCTTTTTTGAGCATGCGTGCTAAGCAATAGTCCTGAAGTTTGACCAAGAATCTCTAGCCAACAGTAAGAAATTAATATCATATACTAACACCAATAGCTTTCTTACCTCAAGAGTGGGATCATCCTCATTTTCACTAAGCCATTGTGGAAGTATGAGAGGATGTCAGACACCTTGTGCAATGATATGGTGATCCTGTGGAGAGCCATATGGCAGATCTTTGGTTTCATTGAACTGAAGCCAAGGTGGCGTGAAAGTATTGTCATGATGTTGCTTCCATTTGTTACCTGTCTCAGGTTTGGGGGCTTTCATTTTCATGCGATTAAGAATCTGCTGTCAACGTTCATACTTTGTGATTCCAAGTGTATAGGTACTCTTCTGTATGATGGGGAAAATTTGTTTTACTCAGCGATAGGCTAATTCTCCCTGTAAAAAAAAGCTGTTAGACTTGTGGCAAAGATATAAGCAATAGAAAAATGCAAGTTTTGAGTCACCATTTGAGTTAAATAATTATCTGTAGTTCCATGCAATCTAATACACTTGACATAGTCACCAAGATTATGCAATTTGATTGTCTTGAGATTCAATTCACAGGTTCTTGATTTTTGTTGCTTTTTTGGAGGATCATCGGTCTTTGTACTCTTCTTACCACTCAGCATCTTGACTTTTGATTGAGCAGCGGCCCATGCTGCTTTTCTTTGCCCACATGCAGCAACTTCACTTGGAAGTTTCTATGTAATATAATCAGCACAAGTTGTTTTTTGAAGTATTGGGGTTTCTGGCCAAGTCATGTGAGTGAGTTGTCAAGATCTTGAAGAGTTGACTCTGTATGTAACTTCAGTTTGGCAAGGGCATGCCACGCTGCTAACTCAAAGAAAAGATTAATTAGATTAGTATTGTGTGGCTCAGGGAGTAGACCCTCAAAAGCAGGAATTGAATACTATATAATAAGTTACTCATTAATTTTAATCAATGAGATAGACTTCAAAACATAGATTATGCACCTGAAGGATATCTTCATAGTTCCATGCTGCTAATTTCTTCAACCCTGCTACATTATTTGAGAATTTTTGAATTGTGTTACGTCTAAATGTTGGAGTATTTTGAAATCTGTAAGACATATAATTAGATTATACTCATATGAATATTGTTAATGACCACCTGTTCAGTTCTTGAATAGACTTGTTCCCTGCAGCATATAGGATGCAGAGGCAGTGCTTGAGTACTGCTGCAAAAACTCCAATTTCAAATTTATACAAAACATCAGAACAGAGTAAGTTGTGAAAGTCAAATCCAAGGAGACCAAGGCAAACATAAAAAGCATTCTATAGAACTATTGACCTAGTATCATCAGTCACAAAAACTGCAAGCTTACATGAGATGAAGTGAGTGATCTGTATTCAAGTAGTCCTTTGACTATGGTACTTTCATGTATGTACCCTTTTTCAAATAATTTTTGGCATACATTTTCAACACATTTTTGGCAAGTTTCATCATCTTCACAGAGCCATTCTTTTCTCCAATGTCAATCAAACTTTCCCCCAATTTGTAGAATTTCATCTGTTCGAATCAAACATCATGAACATGGATAATTGGACAGAAACTGAATGCATGTCATAAGAATTCTGAATCATATGTTAGCATACATAGATAGGAATACAAATCAATGATTTTCCTACTTTTCAGGATAGTCCATTCCATGGATCATAAATCATGGAAAGTAACGCCGACAGACAGCATCAGGACTGGGTAAAACCAGTCCATTCTGGTATATTTCTATGAAGTTGTCATCCAAAAGAAGTAGCCAAACTGCATTCATGATTTCATGCTGGAGAAATGTCATGATATCAGCAGAGGCTAGTTGACTATATATAGCTATGTACCAGTCCTGAAATGTATCAGACAGCTTTATATCAATTAGTCTTGAGAATCAAACAACCAAATAATATCATACCTTGGGTATATGCACAAGATGATTCTCTGAATTTGATGTAGGCTTTCCCTGAATTTTCTTCCACTGCTTAGCTAAATAAAAGTAGATTGGCCAAAGAGATGCTTTGCCAAAGTTGGTCAAATGTGTTAAATCTGACCAAAGAGTGATTCCAATAACAACATTTTCGATCCCATCAATTTGAGGGAGGTGTTGGACCTTCATAAATTCAGCAATAAAATTATCTGAAGTGAACACGTCACCAATGATTTGTTCAGGCTGAGAATTAGCAAATGGGGTCCAGAACATTTTGTAAGGATGCTGAACAAATGTGGAAGCTGCAGGTCCATCAAGAATGCTAGCAATTACAGCACATATAGATTGATGAGCAAGACCAGGGAGCTCAAATATGGGTGCCTGAGCTTCTGATGCATGTTTGATACTATTGCATGGCACATGAATCCTAATTGTCAACTGTTTCCATCCATCACTGGCCAAAAAAGGTGATGACGCTGCCTTTGTAAACTCATCAAGCTGTTTACTTCCTTGCCCAGCATTGAAATTCTTTAAATCTGCTGTGTTCCAGTCATTACAAAGCATATAGTCATGAACCAGACAATTTATTTCAATGTCTGATTTCAAGTTAGAGCCTGACATCTGCCAATCCTTGAGAAGGAATGTCATAGAATTTTTGAATAGTGTGTAATAAGCTGTTTTTGGAGCAGAAAATGAATAATATTCTTCAAGTTCTGGAGTGAATGATGGTTGACCCCCAGGATAAACATGGTAGATACCAAACCTATTAAGCCTAGTACAGTAGATAGATAGTTCAGGAGATGGGCTATGAGTAACTTCTTGAGATGAGATGTGACTTGATATAATGAGAGAAGGATCTCGAAGGGGTGAGGGATCACAAACAAAAGGTGGTGGTGGCAGCATCAAGTCCAAATAGTGCTTGGGTAATCAAATAGCACAACTTGGTTTCCCAGATGGTTGAAGAGCTGGAAAAAAGGGTTCTGAATCTTCCACAGGATCTATTGGTGATATCAATGGTAACAATGCTGGCAGTTATAATATTGTCATTCAACTAAATGTGAAAGTTGATTAATTCTGCAATTATGAGCATTGAATTTGAACACACAGATAGTTCATTGTCCTCTTTCAAGCTTGCATTTTCTATTCTTGCCCTTTTACCACCATCCTGTAACTGTTTGCCAGCCTTTCTGTCTTTAAAATGACAAAGAACTTGGACAGCTTTAACCTGTATAAATCGGCACTGCCGTTTGTGAGTTGATAATCCAGAAGCACTGTCAAATGTCTTGTGGCAGGCAGGACAGAAGTAACCAGATGGCATGCAAGAAAGAAGTGGAGAAAGCTTGTACTAAGACTTGGTGTCAAGATTGTGACAACTTGAAGACAACTTAGAATTTCTGAGGTGGCAGCAGTGTTAAGTTCATGTGACTTATTGTCTGATGATAGTGTATTGTCACATCTTGTTCTCTGACTGCTACATGCCTCCTTGTCCTCCTTCTTCTTCTTTGATTCTCCCTCCACAAAGTGCTGCAAAGACCAATCCTGATGATGAACATGCTCAGAAAGTTGTGAAGAATTTCCAGGATGGATCTTGTCAAAGAAAAAACACATAAGCCATGCCAAAATTTCATATCTGCTAAGTCTTAATAAGATTCTTTTAGACATGAAAATGTGCTCAAAATCTACACTGATATTGCAAGGTGGATCCCGCTTTCAATTGACCCCCTTATCATCATTGGGAATGTTATATATGCTGCACTGGAGGATTCCAATGAGTGAGTTATTTTCATACTTTTTGTATCTATCTCATTTTATTTCCAGTGAATCCAGTGAGAACAGCAAAGATTCTGCCCTTCTTGATCAATATCAGGCCATTTTGAAAATTGAGCCATGTCTCAAGAATGTTCTTCAATGCCTTAACAAGGACCCAACAAAACTTAATAATTTGATCAAGGAGGTATGTGCATATATGCACCTAGTTTGCAAAATAATTTCCACTTTCAAAAGATTGAAAATGCTGTGAATGGCACCTGAACTGACAATACCTCATCACTGAAGCCCGTTATCATCAAGTATATTCTCAAAGACCCCAATGCAAGCCTTGACTCCAAGGTATCAGAGACAGGGACTAAAGCATCTTGTGCCTTTCGACATCCTGTTTTTGCTTGCCATCTCTGTCCAATTCAAAGGCTTTCTGCATTTGACCGAAATCCAGAGTATGTGACTTTACTTTTTACAATGATTATACATACATGTTCACCACATAGAACCTTCATGCACAATGTCAATGAGGGAAACAATGGTTACATCATCACGGCCTCAGATTTTCCCTCTTTTGTGTATGATCTCAAGCTTTTCAATGTGAATGACCTGACAAAAGGCCTAATGAGAGGTCACTTGCTTCTCAAAGTAAGCTTACTACTCACTTGAGACTTTCTGACTCCATTTGTGGTAGGTATACCGTCATATTTACATAAGCCCTTCATCTGCACTGTCTGGCCACCAAAACGCAACAAAACCATGTACAGCCCACCTTCATGGTCTGAAGGCAGTAACTGAACAAACTATAGCATATGCAGTTGTTCAAGTATGTTCAAATTCTATACATGGCATGTGCTCATTTTTCAAGGCTCATTTTGCTCTTTCTTTAGTGGAGAAATGGAGCCAAAAGGATGGCAACTTTGACTCTCAGAAGTTTTTTGAGATAATTGTTAAGCTCTTTGAGTCTGATCCCAAGCAGCCATAGGTCATTAATACTCTTCAATGGTGGAATGAGTGAGCCTAACAATTTTCTAAGGAGCATGGCTGAATCATGTTGTCTCAGAAATGTACCTGAACTCCAATCCGAGCCAAAGAGAAAGAGGAAATGGCAGGCCACATTTAATGAGCTGGAATCTGAAGGCAATGATGCTACTGAGGAAGTTTTATGGCTTTGGAAGGCTCAAGATACTCTACAGGTTTGTCATTTATAACATATCAGTATCTGAATGACAGAATATCTGATAGGTTCCATCGAGCTTCCAGTTGCCAGCACCATCAAACTCACCTCGTTGGCATTCCTCCTCACACTCTAGCTATCCGAGTCATGCCAACTTGTCTGCATCACCACCACACTATACACACCCCACAAGCAATCACAACCAACAGCGATACATCAACCAATCCTATCCTCAAGCAGTTTATCATCATAACAGACATAATATCATTTATGAGGATACTCAACAGGAAGGCTACCAACATGAAACCTATCAACACAGGGATTGGCAACACAAAGAAGTGCAGGAGGATCTACATAATCAAGAACATGGTCAACTTGCACAAAGTGAAAATCGCTGCCAGGAATATAATAACAATCATTGAACCCAATATCAAGGATCTCAGCCTACTGACTACCATGGTGTCCAATATCATAGCAGCCCATATTAACCTTATGCTTATGATGACTATCAACATGAAGGTGTACGACATGGTCCCCATGTGCATAAAGCCCATGGGAATCATGAACAAGAACTCTCTATAAGTTTTTCTTACTTCAATGTTCAGTATTCTGATTGAAAACACTTACTAACCAGCCTACGCTCCAGAGACAACACCATGACCATGACAGTGCTCACACATCAATCAGACCTCTGCAGGCTCAACTGACCGTGATGACAAGTCATTCTTGCGAACCATCTCAAACAGGCCGTGACATGACGTTGAGTTGCCTAAGGTTGGGCAGAATGCGCCTGTTCAAGTTGATCGAAATGACTTGGACTTGGAGGACAAACTCATGGACCAGCCTTCAGACTTGTACTTGTCAAAGGAAGAAGAGGATGGCCCAGAAGACCAGTCGGAGGAAGAATCCACCATCACCAGACCTCCTCGACTCTTCAAACGCCGTCATTGAGTTGCTGTTTTTTCTCCTTTTGCTTGTTGCATGCTTTGACTGCTTTGCTTTGCTAGATTTGATGCTGTACTTTGCTCCTTCGCTCCGGTTTGTATTTCTCGTTGCACTGTGATCACTGTCTCTGTTGTTTCGGTTCTTTGTCTCTAATGCATCATGTATCATTAATTAGCACACTCAATAAATGAAAGCTCTGTTTCATCAATGATTATTATGACGAGTAAGAAATCACAGACAGCTAGCCATATAAGACAGGTATGAGTCATACATGGCGCCCAGCCCATGCATGAAATACAGTGCTGGCAACAACGCCTGACAAATATCGACCCAAGCAATGCCAAGTAAGGGTGCACATCCATGTAATTCCATGCATGGATACTCACCTAGAATTTAACCCAGATACACTCCGGCAGCCCATTCATACTTGGCCATAAGGTATCCATGGTAGTGTTGTCTTTGTAGATGTGTGGTGTATCTTATACTGGACGTTCTTTCTTGTTCTAAGTTTGATCTCAGTCAAAACTCTCCCTGACAGGTTGCTGGATTATATGCAATGAAAGAGCTCCCTTCCTGGATTTGTCTAATTTAACTCATGTGGCGCACTTGCATCTCCGTCTGTAAAACCACAATGGTTTTTCGACTTCCTTTTAGAGTTCAGCCAGATCTTTTGAAAAACGGGCGAAATTTGAGCCCATTACCTTACTTTCTCGACTTCACTCGCCCCTGCTGCTAATGTTGACATTACAACAGGACCTAAAGGCAACTATTTCATTGATTACGGCACTAGTATGCCATAGAACACAAGTATACCTCGAATCAAC
>JAGGAT010000813.1:0-17107 GCA_017657195.1 Termitomyces sp. T70a | reverse complement strand
TTACATAAGTAACCTCATGACTTATATAGTAATTACATAATAACTAAGTAAAATAGTAACTATAAAGTATTAATACTTTATACCAGTGCTGTAATGAGCGCAATCCATTACACAGGGTAGCTCTGGGAATTCCATGTGTGGTGGCAAGGCAGGGGGGCAACTGTATTGGGGAGATTGCATAGTGGTCTGCAAAATCAACAGGAGTTCTGGTGTAGTGGTCCGCATAAGCCATGATGGTTGAGGAACCTGCATGGTGGCCTGGGGTGATGCATGATGGTCCAGGGGAGTGTGTGATGATGGGGTGTTGTAAATGGGGTGTCCAGGAAGTTGGGGGTTTGAGAGTTCCTAGAGGTTGTTTGGGGCAAATCATGACATGGAGTGCTTATTGATGTGTTTACTCTGTTGTTTTGCCGCTCACTTTCATGAAGCTAGAGTGTTGATGACACCTAAAAGTTAGCTAAGTGCAGTCAGCAGTGAAAGAACTTAGTGCTTTTGTGTTGGGTGCACTAGTAAGAAGAGATAGTCCTGGCAGGATCCCAGAAGCATATAAGTGTAATGAAAGTGGTGGAGATGTAAGAAAAGGTGCTTAGTGCAGCTAAGCACTCTAGTATAAGTTTGCTTGGTTATGTAACAAGTCTTGCAGTTGGACTTGGCTAGAGTGCACCAGTAGTTGGTGCTGATAATATTATAAGAGAGAGAAAGATAAAGTTAGCAACTCTGTTGCTATAAATGCTAGTGGGCCAGTGTACTGAAAAAGCTAAGGGGGAGTAATCTCTAGTAATTGTTTTTGTAAATAATAGCTATATACAATTTTTATAGAGGAATGGCAGAAGGCCATTCCAAAAGTAATAAAATGTTGAGTTTGACAGCTAATATGTAATTAAGGTCTAAGAAAGTATAAATGGTGGTGGTAGGGTTGCACTAAGCATAATTAAAAGAGTGAAGTAATAGGTTTAAGCTGTCTGTCACTTGACCTTCTGCTACTCTGCACATTTCCATGCATGTCCAATATGCCCAAATGCAGCAAAAAGCAGCAAGGGCACAGTAAGTTGGCAAGGAGTGATGTAGGTTGGCAAGGAGTGTGGTAAGTTGCCAAGGTGTGTAGTAGGTTAGCAAGGAGTGCAGTAAGTTGGCAAGGAGTGCAGTAAGTTGGCAAGGAGTGCAGTAAGTCAGCAAGGAAATAGTGTGTTGGCAAGTATTAAGATGTTGTAAAATGCTATGTTTTGCCTTGCACCTTGATATGAGAAGCATTTTGAGATCTCCACCCATCAGGGTAACAACTTGGAACAATAGCTGAACAGATACTAGGTCTTCTATTTAGAACATTTCAGGCTTGCAATGTTCATACCTTATTGTTTTTTTTAGTGTTTTTGGTGCTCTATTGTGTTGTACTTACATTATTCTGTTTCCTTCATTTACCTTCACATTTGAAAATTGGACCACATTGTCCTCAATAATCATGAAACCTTTTTGAATTATTTTCTCTGTGAGCTTGTTCTGTGAGCTTGTACAGATCTAGTTTCCTGTTTATTAGAATGTGCTGATCACTCTTCTCCACATTGGATGTCAGTGTGAATATCCTGTTCACAATGTCCAGTATTCTTTCTTGCTAACTAATGAATACATTGTGCCAGCATTCAAAGCAGCCTTCTGCAAATTTGAGTTCAGAGTACTTGTGCACCTCTGATGCTCCTGTCATTGCATCATTGAAATCTTTGGTTTACAGGCTGTCTAGCTTCATGGATTGCTTCATGTATTTTAGTCATCTATAGTTTCTGATTTGTATGTCATTAGACTTTGTTGTTATCTTGGACTTCACCAAACATAGCTCATCCATGTTTCTTTTGTCAATTGTCAATGAGGGAAGATCTTTTTTTGCTGATAACTCTATATACCATAAAAACTGGCTCCTCATCTGATATCCCACCATTGTTATGGGCCTGTGTTAGTAAAATACACCTGTTGGATGGTGGCTAGGCATACATTGTACTGTTGCAGTGTCTTGATATTCTTTGAGTTTGCTGTGCTATCTGTGTATTCTTTATAGCATCAGTGAGTGCCTTGCCTGTTTTCTTGTTTATAATGTGATATACTTTGGTTTACCTATCTTATGCTGCACTTTGTTCTCTTTTTTTTGTCTTTATCTTTTTGGTATATGCACTTCAATTATTTAGGATCTTCTCTCCTGTGCCTGATGGCCTTACATCTTGATGCTTTATGTATTATGTTGTTGATGGTAAATTGATTTCTGGTTTTGTCTTATTATCCTCAATACCTCAGAAATGTGCCTTGTGATATTCCTCTGACTTGCTTTTTCTGTCCTTCTGTCAAACAATCTTTAGCATGTGATGTTCTTATGCTATCCTTCTAGGTTACAACTATTAAAGTACCATCCTATCATGACTCTCCCACAGTGCCTCTCCTCCTGGCACCTCCTCTAAGGAACCTGACCTAACCCTGAGACCCACCACACCTCTCCACTTCTCAACTCCCAGCCACAAAACCCCTTCACATGCACATGCATTACATGCAGCCTGCTCACCATCACACATCCCCATCCAGCCATTACATGCATTACCTAGCCATCATCTGTTCATCATGCATCATGCATCATGCTAAACACCAGATGTCCAGACCCCCATTAATCACTATCATGCATTATTGCCTGGTCATTATGCATATCACCTGGCCATTATCTGGCCATCAGGCATCACACCAACTGCTGGACACCCAGACCTCCATTGAATCTGTGGGCTGCCTGCATAATCTTCCCTAATCACTGCTGGCAGCCAAACATGTTTCCTTTGAAAAAAGTGATTGAGAAACCTGTCACCCAGTTTCCAAATAAATTGTTTCTAGAAAATATATAAGCAGTTTCTCTTGAAAATTTCCAGAAAATCAAATTCATATTTCCTCACTATTTTCAAATTAAAAATGATAACTTTTTTTGAGCCTTTTTTCACAAAAAACATAATAGAAAACAATAATAATATTACAATTGAGGTTTCTGTGAGATAAAAAACAACTTTTTCCCTTAAAAACAGAAATGTAAATCTTTGAACTATCTCTTTGTATGTTTTCTTCATTACTCTCATGTCAATCCCAGAATGCCAAGTTCAAGGAGTTGGAGGATCCACCATCATTGCAAAAGGGATGGGCAGTATAGGCCTGCTTGTTAATGGCAGTACCTGTATCAAAGTCCAAAACATGCTATACATACTAGAATCTACAGTTCGTCTCCTATCTGTCAGCAAACTAGCCAAGCAGAATGAAATATCCACTATCTTTACTAAAGAAGGTGCACAGTTGATGAAACAGTCCACCAACACCATCATTGCAACTGGCACACTCTCACAGAAGGACCTATGTGCTCTAAACCTTCACAGTGACCATGCTCTGGCAGTCCACAAGGTGAATTATGGAATGAAAAGAGGCCAGACTATTCATATATCTGTGAAATAGGTTGCCAAGTATTTGTTTTGACTTTGGGCCAACATAATCCAACGGTATATGAATGATCTATTGAATGCATCCTAATTGGCTATGATTCAAACTTGAAGGCATATCAATGCTATGACAGGTCAACAAAGAAGGTGTATAGTTCCTATCACATACAATTTATTGAGAGCCATGAAAATGACATACCAAAAACCAATTATCCCAACAACCAAAACATTATGCCACCTACTGAACAAGATGCCAATTTCACTACTATAACATCAATAAGTTGTCACTCTGCACCAGAGCCTAGTATGCACCAGGACAACAATGAGCCTACTCACATTCCAGGTCATATCACCCAGGAGGACAACATTGTTCCACCTACTACCATGCCCACTGAACATACAACAGTCAAGGAACATCAAGTGACACAAGACCCAACCCTTGTAGTATCTGGAGAACCAATACCACTTCACCGGTCTGACATAATTCACATGCCAACTATCTGATCATCCCCAGACTCCCAAATCAAAACACAAATGGAGAGAGCTACTAGAGGAGCAAGGAAATCAGCCAAACAGATTAGAAATGCTCAAGCAGGATGGATGAGGGCCCTGGAGGAGCTCAGGAATAATGTACCTAAAGGTGAGAATGATGAGGGTGTGGGTGATGACTTTGATTGAGTAATGCAGGCACTTAACACAATTGAGGACCCACAAACTGATGTCAAACTATGTGCAAATGCACCAAAGTCCTTGGAGGAAGCTATGGCATCACCAGACTGGCCAAGATGGAAAGCATCTTACTGTGATGAGCTGAACTTGTTGAAGGAGATGGGAGTTTGGATACTCATGCCATGTGAGAAGATTTCCACAGGCCAAAGGATATTCAAAGGATGCCCAGTTTTTACTATCAAATGAGATGAGCATGGAAATATTACCCAGTTTAAAACCCAACATGTATTGCAAGGATTCACCATAGTACAGGGACATGACTACAACAAGACAACCTCACCAACTGCATGCACAGAATTGTGGTGGGTTTTTTTGTACATGGCTGTGACACTCAGCTGGGACACTACTCAGGTCCATATCAAGACAGCATTTTTCAATGGGATCTTACCTGAGGACCTGAGGAGGAGCAGATTATCATGCAACAGCCAAAAGAATTTGTTGCAAGGCTTGTCTATATTACCAAAACACTGACAGAGGAGTGGTCATAGCAGGGATTCATGTAATTTCCTTGCCATTGCAAGCACTAAAGCAGCAAATGACTATTTCAAAGACAAACTCCAAAAAATCTGGACTATATCCAATCTGGGTATCCCACATTATATTGTTGGCATTGCAGTCAAGTGGGACAGACTCAATAAGGAAGTTTTCCTTTTACAGACTGTGCTAATTGACAAAATAGTCTTGCAGTATGGACAAGCCAACGCCTCCCCACTGTCTGTACCGATAGAACCCAGAACAGAACTTCACCATGTTGATAGGTCAAAACTTAGCCAAGAAGACCTTACAAAAATTATGCAAATCCCTTATTGTAACTTGGTGGGCGGATTGCTATGGCTAGCTATCTCAACTCGGCTGAATATACAGTATGCAGTTCAGCAGTTTTCCCAATTCCTAGATTGCTATACACAAACTCACTGGCACATGACTATAAGAGTCCTACAGTACCTTAAAGGCACCCGCAACATGCAGCTCTATTTGGAAGGGTCAGCACCCATTGACTTGATAGGCTTCACCAACTCAGATTGGGCCAACTGCCTCAATATACAATGGAGTGTTGGCAGATATGCATGGTCATTAGAGACAGGCTTGATCTCATGGGCAACTCAAAAACAGAAGACTGTAGCTGTGTCATCTTATGAGACCAAATACATGGTGGCCTATAAGGCAGCACAAGAGTGTATATGGTCGAGGATGCTGATGGATGCCTTAGAATATGCCCTGACCAGTGCCACAACAATTCTCTGTGACAATAACTCAGCGATCAACCTGTCAGAAGATCCTCTCCTATACTCATATGTCAAGCATGTTGACATTAAGTATCATTTCTTATAGGAACAAGTTGCCTTGGGGAAGATTACAATGCACTACATATATACAAAGAACAACATTGCTGACATCTTCACAAAAGTGCTCCCAACACCACAATTTGTGAGACTTCAAAACTGAGTATACAATGAGGATTCTGTGCAAAGAGAAGCATCACACTTTATGGTGAGGAGGAGTATTACAATCTGGGGCATGGGACACCATAAGTGTGCCAACTCTTTTATTATTTCACACATATCACACACCTTTGTTGTTAGTGGACAAAGGAATATACAGATATATATATGCTACTCACACAACAACACTCTCAGTCAATTCTATTCAGACTGAGGGTAAGGTAGCTTTATTATACATCTTAATATGAAATAGATTACTTATTGTACTGTAGATCATACTCTAACATAGTCTGTATATTATAGGTACAGAATATAGTCAATTCTATTCAGACTGAGGATCAGACTCTAACATAGTCTGTATATTATAGGTTCTGATAGTACGGATTCAACACAGAAATGGGCGGATATCTTCAAACAAGCCCTCAAACAGACATTTACACAAAGCAACAATCCTGCATCAGAAACCTTGAAACAGTTGTGTAAACTGAGACAAGCATTATCCTGCCTTCTAGCAGCTTATAAAAATCTATTCAAACAGTTTCACTGGTTGAGTGCTGTGTGCTATTCAGAAGCCCCACCGGTTGTATTTAATCCAAAGCAATATCCTCCTTGCAGAAGGCATGGTAAAAGAAGCTGCTCATTGTGAAACTCCTGATGCTGAACTTACTCTGGAAACATATATGGAGACTCAAAGACACACAATCGGTATTTGCCCAATTTTTGATATTGGGCACCGGATCTATGAGCTAGACATTGCTCATGATGTTCTGATGCACCCTGACATTTTCAAGTTAGAACAACACATCTACAACCTGTCATAGGTTGATTCTAGAACACAAGTAAGTACTCAATGAACCTCAGTTGTTATGTACTTGACTGCGTTAAACCTACCTAGAACATGAGTAAGTACTCAATAAACTAGGTATTACTAGTAAGTACAATGTCCTTTGTATGTATGTATATTCACTTACCCTCAGTCATTGTGTACTTGACTGAGGGCAGTGTCTATTCTATCACACACATATATATATGCACATTTACTGTATCAAGGGTAAGATTGGGTGGAAATGACAATACATTGACCCTTTTTCCAGTCATCAAAACCTGGGATGCTTATGGTGTTCACTGACATGCCACTAGCATCCAACACTCCTCCTCACTGTAAGTGGTGCAATGATCAAAGACTAGCTCTTCCTCATGTGGAATCATGGCTATAACAGTCCAAGTAAACATTGCAGTCACAAGAATCAAAGTAGGGGAAGGGGTTTTGTGAATAGGTCAGTGATATTGTCTTTGGTGTTCTCATAAGAAATGGTACTTGATATCCACATGCTTGACACATGAGTACAATAGTAGGTCCTTGAATAGGTTGATCACAGCATTGTTATCACACATGATAGTCATTGCTCCATTAGGGCTATGACCAATTGTCTGAAGAAGAGTCTTCAATCATATGCACTCCTGTGCAGCCTTATAAGTGGCTATATACTTGACTTCACAAGAGGATGCAGCTACTGTCTTTTGCTTCTGCAATGCCCAGGAGATGACCCCTGATCCCAGTGACCACAGATATCCACCCACACTTTGTCAAGACAGTTTGCCCAGTCCAAGTCAGTAAAACCAGCAAGGAAAACTGGAGATGTTCCACCCAGATGGAGTTGGTAGCTCTTCATTCCCTTCAGGTATCAAACTACTCTGATTGTGGCATTCCAATGTGTCAGCAAGTAGGAGTCAAAATATTGGCTCAATTACTGGATGGCATACTGGATATCAGGACATGAGAATATGGCCAACCATATCAACCCCCCTACTAGCCTCTAGTAGGGGATTTTTGAAATATTGTTGTGTTCCTCTCATGTAAGGTTGGAATAGTCAGTTTGTCTAAGTTTCAACCTCAGTTCCATTGGCAAGGATAGTGGGTTTGTGTTCTTCTGTCTGAACTATGAGATTAGCCTGTCAATCACTGGTGCTTGCAAAATGTATACCACTCAATTAGGTCTGTCTCATTCAATTGTGATCCCAACAATCTGTCATGGTGTACCCAAATCTGATATTGTCCATGCTTCTTGCAGTTGAGATTTGAAGTGTTTGTTTGCTTGCTTAGAACTTGCTATTGACAAGAAGTCATCTACATGTACTGCTGCGATGACCGTCCCATGATCTGATGTCCTGTAATATACACACAATTTGCATGCCAATCTTGTGAAGCTCCATTTCTTCACCATATTCTTGTTTAACATACAATTCCATATTCTTCCTGCTTGTTTCATTCCATAAAGTCCCCTTTCTAGCTTGCAGACATGGTCTTCTTTCCTCAGCTCCTCAAAACTCTTTGGTTGCTCCATATAAGTCATCTTCCTTTCTATAAAAATGCAGTCTTGATACCAACCTGCATTGCATCCTAGCCCTGAGCCGCCGCAAGGTGAAGTAGGATTTGCCATGATTTAGCACATGCTGTCAGTGAGGTAGTTTTTGTATACTCCTTGCCATAAACTTGGTTGAAGCCTTGTAAAACACGCCTAACTTTGAAGCATACAATGTCTCCCTTCTCATTGCATTTGAGTGCAAACACTGGTTGTCCATGATGTATCCTGTGTCTGGTAGGTACCTCCTCTCATGGTATTAAACGGTAGACCCCCATATCCTTCAAGGGTTTTGGTTCCTCATTATATGCTGCTCTCCATCTCCCTGCATTGGATGAGCTCTGAGCTTGGTTCTACGTCTTTGGTACTTCAGGATCTACATTGCCCATATCTATACCCAGTTTGTTCTTGATAGTACTTATTGTTGCCAAGACTTGGTTGAGATTGAAGTTTCCATCCACAATGTCCAGTGGGTCTGGCCTCTCTCCACAATGTAATTCTTCAGTAGCCCAATGATGTGTTGCTTTTGCTTCTCATATTTGATCTGCTAATTCTCTAGATTCTCTGGTAGCTTGCTGTACCGCTATCTCAGGAGCCATATCTGGTTGGCTCATCACAGTTGGGATTGGTACGCATGCTGACCATTGCGGTTGCTGCTGTACTTGATCCTTGTGTTGATCTACATGTTCAATTTGACCATGCGGTATAGAGTTCACAGGTAAGTCTTGAGCAAGCAGAATCAGGTCTACTCTTTTGTTCATACTAGGAATTGGTTCATCATTGTTGTTTGAGGTTGTGAAGGGCTGGTCCGCTGCTTTTCAGGAGATAGTCTCAATGGTTGGTATGTCTGTGGACTCAGAAGATAATGGGGTTGTATTTAAGTCTGCAACACTGTAGTCATCTTGGTGCTTGATAAATTTAATGTGGTATGTGCTGTATACCCATTTTGAGATCCTGTCGCAACACCAATAGGCCTTTGCTTTTTGGTCATAACCTATTAGAATACATTTAATTGACCTTTCATAGATCTTCAGATTGTGCTTGCCCAGCACCAGAACAAAAACTCGACAGCCAATCTTGCAAATGTAGGAATACTTTGGTTTCTTCCCACTCCATATTTTATCTGGGGTCACATCCTTTACAGCTGAAGTTTTTGTCTTCCCATGCAAGTGAGTTGCAGTTAAATAAAATTTGTCTCATAAAAATGCTGGACATTTTGCATATAGTCTCATGGCTATGCTCTTTTTCATAAGCATCCTATGCATCTGTTCAATGTGTCCAAGGTGTGCTGATGTGTATACTGCACCGTGTTGGGTTGTTATACCTTGAGATTGGAACCATGCTTCATTTTCTTTCACTATTATTTCAGAGTCATTTCCTAAGCAAAGTATTCCTAGTTGGAGACCAGTCTCAACCTGTCATGCCAGTATCCATGCTTTTAACTCATTAAACACATTGCTCTTCATCTTTAATGGAATAGACCACAGTTTATTTGAGTAGTCATCAACAATATTCATTATGTAGTTATTTCCAGTTCATGAGGTAACGTCCTGCTTCCCCATCAAGTTGACCCAAACAATTCCTAATTTCTATGTAGCTCTATGTCCAATTCCTTCTTTCTTAATCTTTGGAATGGGTATTCTTGCCTGTTTGCCGTGGATACACTCATCACATTTCAGCGGTTTGGAAGGGAAGTTGGATGGCATACCTTTGATCATGCCAGACTTTGCCATCTCAACAATTGTTTGGTAGTTGGCATGGCCCAATCAATGGTGCCATGTAACAACAGTAGGTGGAGAGTGAACTGATAATGAAAATTTGTTACAAAGATTCAGTGCATATAAGTTCTTGGTAGATCTCAGTTTTTTTTGCCATTGAACTGATCAAAAGCAATTTGACTGTGGCCTTAGGAACATGTAACACATTGTCAAGTATAAGGTAAGAGCTGTTGGCCAAACATAAATGCATTTGTTCAACTGCAGTAGCAGGGATTGTCAAGCCCCCTACTCCTCGGATAGGCTTATGAAGTATGGGCATCAAAGTAACAAAATCAGATGTGTTTGGTGAGATATGGACTGTCATGCCTGAGTCAAGATAGAAGGGGTATGTGTTGAGTGAAGTTGTAGCACTAGATGATGTGGATTCGGTAGTGCATTCCTTCCAGTCAACACTGGCTTGCAGCTCCTCCTCCAGTGTAATCCACGCATTGACTTCAAGGGCCTCCACATTGGAGAGGATGTCTGAAATGCTATCAGATGCTAGTCCTGCAAACTTGGCCTTCGTAGTAATGCCTGTCGCTTTATCAGTCTGCCTTACAATGTACACAGCCAGGGCATCAGGGTCACCCTCAACGGTGAATGCAGAACCCCCTCCTGCCAGAGTAATGGTAAGTTTAGTTGGGCCCTTCTTCTTATCATGGTTCCCCCTCTTTGCCTAATAGTGGGCCAGACATGCGGTCCTTGCTTCCTCAAGCATTTTACCAGCTATGCCACCTCCATCCAGGATGCACCATGGCTTCATATGTCCTGTATAGAGAGATTGGGCACACAGCTTGCAGCTATTGCAGATGAGATCGTCCCTTCGGCCCTGTGCACGTGCCGCTAACACAGTAGGCTGTGTATTACTTAACCCCTTGTCCGCTGCATATAACGTCTGCTCATTCTCCAGAAAGTGATGGATGTCATCAGGACCATAGGGCATAGATGCTGTTGCCACCTCTAAGTCCCAGGAAATGATCGACTTTGCATTCATGCAAAGAGAGTTGTTAGAGAGGGATGATGGGGCTGCAATAGATTGTAGGAGTTCCTTCATGACATCCCCCACATTGAATGCACAGTTAATCTTCTCAAATATTCTATCAATGGTTTTTGTGAGGGGTTCTGCTGGAGAGCACTTGGTAGTCAGCGCTTCCTGCAACAATTGAACCTGCTGAACGGGACCAGCACCCCCATGTCTCGCCTGCAAATAAGCCCACAGAGACTTTGCGTTGATGGTATCATCTGCCAGGTTGCGTTCTGACTCAGATAGTGATGCAAAACGTGGGCGTTTATTTAAGTAAAGTAGTCCAGATAGAACTGGACTAAAACTTATTGTAAATGAACACCTGTATTTCACAAGTTTCATGGGGCACTTAGTACACGCATGCACACTTGGAAAAGGAATATAAATTTTATTGATTTATGCTCAGTGCAAATGCTAAGTTCACACGTCGGAAGGGTTCAAATAAAATGTAATTAAATTGTAAACCCGAAGTCAATTCTACTGCTTTGGCCTAAGAGGTCCGCTCCCTGGGGACTCCAAGCCGTGGCACGATGATTGCTTCCCTTTTTCTCTAATTCCTTTTCCCCTTTATACCCTGCACCCCCTTGCACGGACCATCCTCCTCACGTGATGGCCTTCCGGCACCTCGTGTTACTGGGTCTGGGCTTGGTTATGGCATCTCCGGTGCTTCGGTCGTGGTGGCTAAAGGTTTGTCCATTCTTTTTTGTCGGCTAAATCTTTTTCTTCCCGCTTCTCCCTGTCCTATCCTTCCTTTTCTATTGCCTCGCCTGTCGCCTTTGCTGGTCGTATTTTCTGCATGAGGCGGCGAGATCCCTTGGATGGCGGTATCACTGGGTGGGAGGTGCCAGCGTCGAGTTTTATTTGTTTTTGACTTGATCATGATCGGTCAACAATCATTTGATGGGATCGTCTTTGGGGATCAACCCGAGATCGTATCTCATCAGCCAATCGTTCAGCTATAGCCGTTTCCTCGTTTACTGCTGCTTTCTGCGTGTGGACGTCATTGGGCTGTCTTTTGTAGCGAGTGGGTGTGTTTTTATTATCCTGAGGTTCGCATGGTCTACAGTTTTCGACCACGGGTACACTTAGCTTACAGTTTTCAGCTTGTTTTTAGTGTACCCCGACTAGTTCTTTTAGTCTTTGCTTTCTCGGGGATGGTCTCACTTCGAGACCATTGTATCAATAGATCCATGAGCAAATATGACTTCGCAAGGCAATTGTTCAAATGCCATTTGTGATAAGCTCTCAGTTCATACATCTTGTTAGGGATATTGGGGGGGTCAAAGATGTATTCATATAATCCAGATATCGTAAGCTCAAGTTTCATATATTTTGACCAGGGTGTCCATTTGCCATTGTCCTTCGCAAGTAGGTCCCCAGAATAACAAAGGAAGACCTTGATCTGCATGATCACAGGTGTGATATTATTGGTCTTCCGCACCTTGACAGCTTCAGCGTTGGTAATCACGCTTGACAATGGGCTGGCATCATCGCCAAGCTTGGTCAGCAGTGCCATGTCCCCAGATTAGAGCAGATAAAAAATAGCAGCAGGAGAACGACGTGTGTCCCTTCAAATAAACAGTGCATGTTAATAGCACGGCAATCAAACAGCAAGGTACTGGGCAATACCCCGGCGAAATTGGACAGCAAGCCCACAAAAGAAAATTTTCAATGGTCAACCTCAAGATGCGAAGCAGCACACTCCCATAATCTGTTATAGGTTGATCCTAGAACACGAGTAAGTACTCAATGAACCTCAGTCATTGTGTACTTGTTAGCACGTCACACATATTACATCGAGAACACCGTCAACCAACGACATCATTGTCATCTCACTGTTCTTTTCTCACATTGTCTCTCTTTCTCTTTCACTTATATATGACCCTGATATTGACTACCATTGTCCACGTACACATAAATACAGACGTACCCGGTACTACACCCTCAGTCAATTATCATTGAACTGAGGGTGAGTCCGACCATACTTACATCATATAGGAATACGCTAACTGGCTACCATAGATAGACTTACTCGTTATCTGTCAGGTAGTTACACTCTTAAGTCAATTATCATTGAACTGAGGATAGACTTACTCGTTATCTGTCAGGTCTCATTACACATAGAGTCATAGAGTTCTAACAGTACTTGACTGCATTAAACCTACCTAAAACACGAGTAAGTACTCAATGAACTAGGTATTACTGGTAAGTACAATGTCCTTTGTATGTATGTATGTTCACTTACCCTCAGTCGTCGTGTACTTGACTGAGGGCAGTGTCTATTCTACGACGCATATATATATGCACATTTACTGTATCAAGGGTGAGATTGGGTGGAAATGACAATACATTGACCCTTTTTCCAGTCATCAAAACCTGGGATGCTTATGGTGTTCACTGACGCGCCACTAGCGTCCAACATGACCTTGTGTTTCTGGTGAACGTTAGTGCCCCTGCACACCTGCATCATGGTCCCAAGTACGTGTTGTTCTCCGCAGGACCTTTACTCATACAAGAAAGAATTCTTCGCATGTGGCGCACATCATAATTATGTCATGATCACACTCAGCGATCCTGTCACGGGACTAAATAAGTACGACAGACAGGGCACAATTAACTACACTTGCCATAAATTTCTTGAACTCCTGGCAGACCTGGAGCATCAAAGGAAAACGTTACCAACGTTTGGAGAAAGCGAGGATGCCAAGGTTTCGAAGTACGTTGAATTGATGATGGACGTCGTCGTTAGAAACATACAGTGGGGTCTGACGACTTCACGGTACGGGCATTTTGAAATTGCTGGGACCGCTGTGGCAGTGGGTTGGTCTAGCTGAGAGATCACACGAGTGGATGAAGATGGAAACGGCGTAATGTAAAGGTAGAAGTCAAATAGGGAAATAAGTCGTGAGGATTAAGTGCAGGGACGGACGAAGGGACTGCTAAGGTAAGACGAAAAAAACAGGCTAGGCATAGAACTAAGTACCCCAGAGCAGAGGAATTCGGAAACTAAGTGACCAAGATTTGGCTCGAGAGGAAGAAAAGAAAAGAGATTGGAAAAGCAACGTCTAATGGTGCGGCAGTCGCGCTGAAAAACAGGATCCAGACAAGAACAAGAACACCAGAAACCAAAAATACAAGACCGCGGGGCGTACCAAACGAGTAGTCAGAATCGACAAAGGGCCAGACCGAGACCAGACGAACGCGAGAACGACGGATACCCGAAAGAACAAGACGGTGGGACATCACAGGCGAGGAATCGATTTTCACGAAAGACCAGACCGACAGAAATTCAGGCAATGTGGGGGGTTCAAAAGACAGTCCTTTCTCTGTATTCTAGGATCTTTTATACACTTTATTTCGACTGTAGGGATCGACGATCCCATCCCCATTCCCCTCGTCATCGTCGATTCCCCCCGTATTTCGTTTTTGACCAGCGGTTGGTCTCGCAACCTCTGAACCTTATTTTCTCCTTACCCGAATTGTAACTCGAATTCCTCAACCCAATCGTTCTGATTCTAGCTGTAAGCTCCCATATCCCTAACTTGCTCGGTCCACGCGTGTTGTCGTTTTGCTATACCTGATTTGAGTCGTACTTTGCGGCTCCATTCTCGTCTGTTCTATCAGCAGTTCCACCTCCCCTACCACACCGCAAATGCCTCAAACTGGGGAGACGTTGTCTTTGATATGGACCCACTCTAATAGCACAATTAAGACAACACAATGTTTCCCTTTGACCTTTTTTTTCCCTTTCAATATTTATTAGCACCTAGAAAGCGCCAAAGACCATCCTGAGGTCTTTGTGATGCTCCGCTCCAAAGCAAGCAGTAAGCCATGCGGACCCTGATTTGAGAAGGGTCAGCTTGCCTAGTTAGTATCACAAATGAGGGAAGACTGAAGAAGAACCACCTACCACTCATCGCTCCCTACGATCTTCCTTCCGGGAGTTTTGCCATGGATATGATCTCTCATGGAACTGTGCGGAGATCCGAGATAGCGGCTTTCGTCGGAATGTGTTGCACGCCATATAGAATCACGAAGTATGACCATCATTTTGGCGGCACAATTGGATAAAAGCTGCCAACGAATATATGAAACGTGTCCTCAAAGGGTATGGCGTGATGGACCGCAAATCAAGTACACACCACTACCGCCGGGAGTCATTCCAAGCCAAATACAGCAAAGGAATGGCATTGAGTGACAAACATTCAGTGAAGTTCTCAGATCTTTGGTGTATGCCCAAGTAGAAACATGACCCGACATAGCGTTCTCCACGACGTAGCTAAGCTGGTTTGTGTCATATCCAGGGAAGCTGGCTGGCGATAAAGCACGTATCAAAATGCGTCAGGACAACCCTGCACTATAAGTTACAATACGGAGTGATAGGTACCTCAAATACACCCCATGCGGGTCCTACGATTCCGCGGTAGACCTTGAAACACGCAGATCTGTGTCCAGCAATGTTTACATTCATGCTGGCGGCCCACATGTTGGAGCTTATGGTACCAATGTCGACTTCTACCACCAAGGTCAAATACATTCCGCTAGGGAAAACGGGGAACAAATCCAGTGGATGTTCTCTGCGCTCGCCAAGGTCGGGTTCCAGGTAACCACATTCAGATGATCTAAAAGGATCTAAAAGGAGACAGCAACGGATCCGTTGCATTAGCAAAGAATAAAAGAAATCACAACCGGGTGAACATATACGACAACTGGTTGAGAAGGGGAAGGTAAACATCGAGTACGCGGCGGGCGAAGATAACATCGCTGATCTGTTTACAAAATCACCCTGTCAGCTAAAGCTGTGTCTGGCCATTCGGCTCAGCGATGATGGATGCGTCCGGCGAATCAGGGAGTGTCCAAGGATGATCCGTAGCGAGACGTATTGAACGAGTCATTGTCCAGGTCAGGCACGGTGAGCGGGGAGTGCGAGAATGAGGACCGAGGTACAAGTGAGTTGTGAGTGCAGCCGCCGTCGAAGAGATGCTGAGAGGGGCGCAATCAGTGAATGTGAGAGTGTGGCCACGGGGGGCCGGTACTGGCTTGGCACAGCGTGGATAATAATAAGTATATCAAAGAAATACAATGGGAAACTGTCTAATTTTATGCATCAAAATGTTTGCATTAGTATCTGAGGTGTCCGTGTAGCGAGAGTCTGTTTGGCAACGACTGAGTTGTGTCCCCCCTTTCCATACACAGCGTACTATATTCAAGAGTACTAGTTTGAACCACTTATAACAGGTCCTTGGACCATATACAAGAGTCATTACCCATACAGACTGAGCGCTGAGCAATGAGTTTACACTTCTAACAAGTGGAATAAAAAAGCAAAGAGGCGCAGAAAAGTGAAGATTATGCCATGGAGGATATAGAGTTTGAGCTTGGCTCTGTAGAACTTTTTGGAGGTATCAGCCGATCACAGCATTAGTCATCACCAGACATTGGTGGTATTCCAAGCCAAAACCCAATATCCCTGGATACTTGCCGTGACATATTGTGTTTGAGGCATCCTAGGTCGGCTGTGCACAGATGCTCATTTGACATTGACAATTATACATGTGAATAACTAATATAGAATAAAGAACATGACACTTAGCGCTGGAGGTCAAATGAGAGTCGCCTGCCAATATTAAACGACGGTAGAACTTTGAAACTCTGATCTCAGTACAAAATTATTACCGATAACTGCAAAACCTTATTCAAACAAAGGACAGGCTCCAAACAGGCTCCAAAGATAATGTTCAATGTATAGGAATGATGTGGTGATGTCAGGTGGCACTAACGCCTGGGTCACGATGGTTTGCGGATACGCATGGGGCTAGGCAAGGTCTAGAATAGACTTTCGTTGCATCACCTATTCACAAAAGATGGGAATATTGGACGAAAAATTGATACAAATTGTTGTGGCTATGATTGAACGGATATAAAATGTTCCTCTTCTCGCTCTCCTCAAGAATTCTCAGATCTTTCACTCTCGCCGAGTTCACCCACTTTACAATGGTACAATACCACATACCGAACATCTTGACCCACTTGCTCTTGTACAGCAAACCTAAAAATCCAAACTACGACATTTTAGCGGCAGAACATATGGCATGGATTGCTGCATGTGGCTCTGTCAGCGACGCACATAAAATGGTAGAACCAACCTATTGTTGTTACATTCTAGGACTAATTGTCACCCTCTCGAGGCCTGGAAACGCGCAGAAATATCTCTCCTCACTTGCAGAGCATTCCCAACATCGAGTCTGGGGCCTTTGCGCACTTGCATAGAATATTTGACAAGTGCTTTCCTTCTAGACCAGTTAACGTAAGTGTCTAAAAGCTTGGGAACCAACGTAAATAATAG
>JAGGAT010000812.1:0-16286 GCA_017657195.1 Termitomyces sp. T70a | reverse complement strand
ATCTCCAGCCTTAATTTTAATTGCTATAGCATTCCCTTCTTTCAGATTATTGTATTTAATGGATAACCCTGGTCTATACCATGATCTAGCTCTCTTTACCTTTACCTATTTTTTTAAAAACAACCTTGGCAACTACAACCCTCAGTAAGATTGTATCTCGATCTACTGAAGTAGTACCATTTGGTGTCACCCCTCCGTAGGCCGTAGGCCGTAGGCAGGCGTATTCGCCTACCTTTGTCTAATGAATCCTAGGACTCCTTGGACGGCTAGCTCCCCTGCCCGCCTTCGGACTAAGGGGTCCTCCGCCTAGCCCCCCCTTCGAAGAACAGCGTAGCAGCCCCTTCGAAGAAATAGAGCCAGGGGGAATACGGCGGACAGCCGCCTAGGACCCCTACCCCCGTCCTTGACTGGAATTCGGGGGGGGTAGGGGTCCTCCATCCTTTATTAATCCTAGGATCGGCAGGCAGGATTCATAAGGGAGGCGTCCTAGCCGGCAAAGGTAGGCTGTCCTCCTAGGCCTACGGACCCCTTCGCAGCTAGGATTAATAAGACCCCTTAGGGCCCTAAGGGGGGGGGGGCGGGGAGCAAGCAACAATATAAGAGTCAATAAGCATTCTCCTACTTCAAGGAAAGCGGGAGGGATATAACAGTATTTAACAATGAGATCGCCTCACAACTAGTAGGCCATCAGCTAGGAGATGGTTCGATACCTTAGACGCGAAGCTCTGTTACACCATACTTTGTATTTACTCAAACTATTAAGCGATTTGAATACATATGGCACGTGTATCTTACACTTACACTTATTTCCTACTGTGGTCGAGTTCCACTAATTAAACCAGGACTCCTACGGCTACGGAGGAAAGGAATACCTCATCCTTTCATCCCAGTAATGACTCGTAGTTATCCTGCTCTAACTCAATGACTCGTAGTTATCCTTCTCTAAACAGCACGAATTGTAATATCCAGTAAGTGTTAAACCTCCGGCTGGTAATAGTTACACAAAGGTTATTACTACATATCTACTACAATCTCTCAATCCAGTCTCTCTTGCTTACCTTCGGCCTTCGGAGAGCTATGGACGACGGATCTGGGACTCCAAGAGGATTCTATTATCTCCGTACCCCTGCGTACTCCCCTCCTTCCTTAGGATTAGTAAAGGAGAGCCTAGGGGTCCGTACGGATTCATAAGGGGGGGGGGGAATACGGGAACAGAAGCTATCACAATTAAGGGATGTCCCCTGTAGGCTGCCATGCTTCATTACCGTTTTTGACTGTTTAGTACAATCCAACTACATGCAGGCAAAGCTATGATTCAGAATGCAGGAAAGTTTCTGCCATTATTTCGATCTATTGTTACTCCGCCCGGGGCGTATTCGCCTACGGACTACCACCATTCAATGCTATATAAGCTACGACATAAATAGACAAAAACTTCGTCCCCTTTAGCTGGAAGGTTAATTGAATAATTTTGCTATAAGCTGGAAACTCTTAATGCTTCTAGGTACGTATACTTATAGAGAAGTCACCGTGAAAATCCTAGAGATATCCCTATAGCAGCGAATGCTGCTAGTTGCGTCACTACTAATCTATAGGGTAATAGACAATCAGCAGGAAACCAAATTGTATATCCAATGCAAGAGTAGGATCCTCAGAGACTAAACGCAAAACATCCACCTAATCTCTCGTGCACAGCACTGACCCCAGATAGGGATGATGAAATAGTCCAACTCTTCTCTAGCATTAGCAACTATATGTATAGAGAAGTAAAGGAAGTAATATCTCCAACATTAACAATTAAAGTAGTAGGTTTCCTTTTGGGTGGCCTAAAATTATATATATTAAATAAAATGAAAGACACCTTCCTTCGGACCTTCGCCCCCTTAGGGGGCCCCTTCGTATTCGAGGGGGCCCTTCGGCCTTCGGCCTTCGGAGCGCTAGGTAAAAAAAATAAGATCTATTCTCAGACTATTATGAATCAAAACAACCGGCTTAGATTAACTAGCAGCCTTTATAAAAATCCTTCTCCCCTCTGCTCCGTAGGAGCCGTACCCCCCTTAGGGGGCGAAGGGCACCCTCGCCCTTTCACCCCTGGCCCCCTGCGTACTCCCCTCCATCCGTATGGCAGGTCACCCAACCCTTGCCGCCGTACGGACGAATTCTCCGTAGGCGGCGAACGGACCCCTGCCCCCTTAGGGGTTCAAAAAGCCAAAGGCGTCCGTTCGCCTTCGGTCCGTACGCCTTCGGTCCGTTCGGAGACAAAGGTTGACTACCCTAAGGGGTCCTACGGCGGCAAGGGGAGGGGAGGGGTCCTAGGCGGCAAAGGCGAATTCGTGCGGGGCGCCGTACGGCTCCCCTTGCCGAAGGACGGACGGCTCCGTAGCCGTAGGAGGGGGCTAAAAATGAATTCATTATTAAAGAGTGGTATTACGATACAAAAAAGGGAATTTCATAGTAATATAAGAGCTATTAACAGAATTGGCCCACATAACTTAGATACTTTGTCAGTAATATTTGGATCTTTACTAGGTAATGGTAATATGAAAAGATTGGTGGAAGGATGTATGCTAGTGGTTAGAGAAACTAATAAGGATTATGCCCAATGGTTGTATCATTTTTTCTATGATAGAGGTTATACTAGTCATCTTCACCCCCGGCAATACACTAGAAGGCTTAATAGTAAAGAAGGAAAAGAATATTATGGTTATGAATTTAATACCTTTACCTTTAGAAGTTTTAATTGGATACATAAAAAGTTTTATTACCTTTGCCGCAGTACGGACCCCTGTGGCTCTTTTTCTCCGAAGGCGGTAAACCGAAGGGGGAGCCGCCTAAGGGCCCCTGCCCTTGCCCCCCATCCTGCCGTACGGATCGGCAGGACAGCCAACCTATGCCCTACGGACCCCGCCGCCGTAGGACCCCTGCCGAATTCGTCTTATGAATCCGAACGGAATAAAGCCAACCCTTGCCGCCGAACGGACGAATTCTCCGTAGGCGGCGAACGGACCCCTCCCGAATTCTCCGTAGGCGGCACCGAATTCGTTAAAAAAGGCGTCCGTACGCCTTCGGTCCCTTCGGTCCCTTCGGTCCCTTCGGTCCGTACGGAGACAAAGGTTGAGTGGAATTCGGGAAAGGGCTCCGTCCTTCGGAGGAGGGGAGGCGTCCTAGGCGGCAAAGGTTGCTGAATTGACAAAGAAAATGCAGGGGTCCTACGGATGAATAAGGCGGGGCAAGGGCGGCTCCTACGGAGCAGAGGGGGTAAAAGGGTTTTGAATTTAGATTCTAAATATTTGACTCCCTTAGCTCTAGCTGTTTTTAGTATGTCCAGAGCTACGTACTTAAACGATTGTATAGAGTTATATATAGGTCGAAAATTAGAAGAAAAAGATATAATGAAAATGTGTCAATTGTTAAACTCTTGTTTTGAATTAGATTCCAGTATAAGGAAACTAGCAAAAAATAAATTTGCTATAGTTATATCTAAAGAATCAGTAAAAAGGTTCCAAACTATAGTATCGCCTTATTTTATTCCTACTTTAAATTACAAAATAGGTTTATGTTCTCCTTCAAGTTTTAAGAAAACTAGAGCCTTATTGCCAAAAATGGGTGGGAATAGATCATAATCTACTCCCCCTCCCCTTATGAATCCGTACGGACCGCCCGCCTTCGGACTAAGGGGTGCCGTCCTTCCCCCCCCCCCTCCCCATCGGTCCTTTATTAATCCTAGGTTCGGCGCTCCTTTATTAATCCTAGGATGGAGGGGAGGGTAGCACCCCGATTTCGAGAAGGGTAGCGCCCCGTAGGGGGAATACCTAGGAATACGCCGAAGGGTAGCACCCTGTCCGGCCTAGGACGGCGGTCCTAGGCGGGCAGGGGTCCAAGGCGTCCAAGGAGTCCTAGGATTCATCCCTTCGGTCCTAGGATTCATTAGGCAAAGGGGTCCTAGGCGGGGTAGGAGTCCGTAGGCAGGCGAGGGGAATACGGCGGCCTTCGGCCTTCGCCCCCTAAGGGGGGCGAATTCGGCCTTCGGCCTTCGGCCTTCGGCCTTCGGCCTTCGGAGAGTTGTCCCTTTTCTACACTCTAGTATGTGATATAAAGTGGCTCTTTAGAATAGATATTAAAGTTCTTTCAACACACACACACATATATATAATAGTCGTGATCGATAAAAGAAATTTTTATCTTTCTAAGGATCTGACAAGATTCTTAAAGGCGTAGCCTTTGGCGATGCAAGTGAAAACAGTTAAAATACTATATTTAACAATACCGGGTATAGTACAAGACTGTCAGTAATCGGTTTATTTTTTTTTCGATTATTGCTACAGACTGGGTCACTTGTGGGTGATATAAAAATTAGTTATATTGCTTGATGTACAGTCGGAATAGTTTGGGGTTTATATATTTATACCTCTCTATTTACACCAATGGTATTGGTCTTATGAATATTCTGATTTTATAACTGATCAAGGGAATTCTATAGATTTCGATTCTTACATGGTACCTGAGTCTGATTTAGAATTAGGTCAATTCAGACTTTTAGATGTGGATAATAAATTAATTATACCTGTAGATTGCCACATTAGATTAATTGTAACAGGTAAAACATCTTGCCCCTATTAAATTTATATTAAATTGCTAACCCCCCTTAGGGTTCGGCCTTCGGCGAATAGCCCCCTTAGGGGGACTAAGGGGGCGTATTCGCCTCCTTTTGAAATTTTTACTCTTCCTCTTTTGCGCCAGTCAGTCCCCTTGAAGTAGGAGGCCCCTGCCTTTGCCCTCCCCCCTACTCCCTACCGCATTCGAGGAGCTAGGCAGGAAAGCCACAGGGGCTCCTACCCCCCCCCCCTTCTCCCCTTCGGTCCTAGGCGTCCGTCCATCCGTACGGATTAATAAAGGAGGCGGGTGGTAGGGGCCCTAAGGGGGCTAAAGGAAAGAAGGCGCCCGACCTTCGGCGACCTTCGGCAATCTTCGCCGACCTTCGGCGACCTTCGCCGACCTTCGACGACCTTTGGCGACCTTCGGGCGTAAAAGTAAAAATATCAGCCGTCCTGCCTACCTGCCTACCGTAGGCAGGTAGGCAGGAAGGCAGGTAGGCGGCCCTCCATCCTAGGATCCGTACGGATCCTAGGCAGGCCTGCTACCCCTTAGTCCCCCTAAGGGGTCCGTACGGAGGGAGGGGTGCCAGTAATTAGGCAAAAGAATATTTTTTTAAATTTAATTTGAATCTCGCTATATGCTGGAAACCTCTAATGTTTAATTTACCTATATTAAAATAAATAGGTGAAAATAATTAAAATGATACAATGAGCAATCAGCAGGAAACGGAAACCAAATAGTAGATTAAATAAAAATAGAAATACTCCTACTTATTATTGCCTACTAATGAATCCGCCGCCTTAATCCTTCGCTCCTTCTCCCTTTTTGTCCTCCTCGCCCCTTTGCCTTATGAATCCGTAGGACCGAAGGGATGAATCCTAGGACTCCGTACGGACGCCTTGGACCCCTCCCCGCCTTCGGACCCTTCGGACCCTTCGGACCCCGCCTTAGCCCCCTGCCTTTGCCCTCTCCGGCGGGGCTAGCCTCCCCTACCCGCATTCGAGGGGGGTGCGCGCCTCCTGCCTACGGATGGCAGCCCTTAGTCCGAAGGCGGGCGGGGTCCTTTATGAATCCTAGGATGGGGGGGGGGTAGGATGAATCCGTAGGACGGAGCCTTTGCCCCAATCAACCCTTTGGCTATTCAGCCTAAGGCAGGAGGGAAGGAGGGGACGGAGAACAGGTTCCTCAGAGACTACACGCGAGAAATCTTTTTAAGATTAAGATATAGTCCAAGTATATATTTTTAATTAAACATTTATTTCCTAGGGCTCCTACTTCTCTTATGAATCCGCCCTAGCCCCCCCTTAGGGGCCGTAGGACCCCTCCTCGCCTAGGACCCCTTTGCGCCTACGGACCCTCGCCGCCTACGGAGCCATAAAGGGAGAAGGAGGACGCCTTGGACCCCTCCCGAATTCGTCCATAAAGCCTACCCTAGCCCCCCCGTCCTTGACTCTATTCGGGGTAGGGCTCCTCCATACGGCAGGATTCATAAGGGAGGCGTCCGTAGGATTCATCCCTTCGGTCCGTACGGATTCATAAGACAAAGGTTGGCTGTCCTGCCATCCTGCCATCCTGCCATCCTGCCATCCTGCCATCCTGCCATCCTGCCATCCTGCCATCCTGCCATCCTGCCATCCTGCCTACGGATGGCAGGATGGCAGGATGGAGCTCCCCTTAGGGGGCGTCCGTACGGATTAATCCCTTCGGTCCTAGGATTCATAAGACAAAGGTAGGCAGGAGCCGAAGGACGGCGAGGGGCCTTAGGATTCATAAGGGGTAGGACGGCGGCTCTCCTCTCCTCGAATGCACTCCGTAGGAGGAGTACGGACCGCGTATTCGCCCCCCTTCGCTCCTTTATTAATCCTAGGACGGCGAGGGTAGGTGGGCAACCTACGGAGAAAATGCAGGGGTCCGTACGGACGGCGGCTCCCCTTGAACCTTGAAGTAGGAGAAACACAGCCAGGGGGAATACGGCAATGTTATATATGCTCAACATTAATTAAGAAATTATATTTGGCTGATGTTATCCATTCTTACGCAGTACCTTCTTTAGGTTTAAAATTAGATTGTGTACCAGGAAGATTAAATCAAGTATCCTTCTTAGCTGAAAGAACTGGAACTTTCTACGGTCAATGTAGTGAGATCTGCGGTGTATGGCATGGATCGACTTAGCATAGGTTCATGTAAAATATTACTATATGCTAGAAAACTCCTAAAGCTTTAAGTACTATTAATAACCTTTCCTTCTACAATTAGCCCTTCGGCCCGGCCCGCCTTCGGAGCCGTCCTTTATGATTCCTGCCATCCTACGGATTCATAAAGGAGGAGGGGCTCCTACGGATTAATAAGGCGGGCAAAGGTTGGCTCTCCTCTCCTCGCCGTTTGACTACGGAATAGGAGTCCTACGGAGGACTACGGGCCCTTGGCGTCCTTTATGAATCCTAGGATGGAGGGCACAGTTTTTTCCCCTAATACCCTAGGACGGGGGAATTCGGGAGGGAACGGAATCATAAAGGAGCTAGGGGAGGGGCTAGGCGGCGGCGGGAGGAGGGGATGGGAGAAGTAGGCCGTAGTAGGACCCTCTCCTCGCCGTACGGACCGAAGGGGGGTAGGGCCTTTGCCTCCGTAGGATAGCGACAGGCTACCCCAATATAAGGGGCACAGGCTCCGTCCTTCCTTCGGCACCTTGGAGTCCTAGGAGAGGTGGATGGTATTTCTCCTACGGAGCGCTAGGTATTCCTCCTACCCCGCCTAGGACCGAAGGGGAGGAGCGCTACCCTTCGCCCCCTTCGGCCAGAGGAGGAAGGACGGCCCCTAAGGGAGGTTAGCTAGTAAAAATCTTAAAGATATTACAATGGACAATCAGCAGGTAACCAAATAATTATAATGTATTTATATTTATAATTATTTCCCTAAGAGTAGGAACCTCAGAGACTTTACGTAATAGGCTAGAAAAAAAGATAGTCAAGATATAGTCCAATCATAATTTGAAAGATTATGTTATATTTAGCTGAAATAGCTTATTTAAATAATTTAAATGGATCAATTACAGCTCTCCGTCCTTTTGAAGTAGTCCTACTTTACTTTACTTTACTTAAAGTCCTCCGTAGGAGTCCTAGTCCTACTTTAAGTCCTCCTTTTAGATTTAGAAGGAGGCATTCTTAAATAATAAGTAGTCCTTCGTCCTTCGTCCTTCTCCCTTTCCCCTCTCGAATTCGGGCGTAGCGCGTAGCACCCCCCCCCGTCCCCTTTGCCTTATGAATCCGTACGGACCGAAGGGATGAATCCTAGGATTAATAAGACCCTAAGGGGAATACGGGGGGGGGGGCGGACGGACAGGGGAATACGGGGGGGGGGGGCAAGGGCTAAATCATTAAAATATCCTAAAGTAATGTTAATGTTAAAATAATCCGAATAATACTTTAAATAAAGCTAGTACTTTAAAAAATAATTGTATAATAACAGCTAAATTAATAAATGTTATGCCTATCGTAGTTGAAGCTGTTTCTTCTCCAGATTTCTTAGTTTGGATTGACACAGCTTCTCAATAGTCATTAGTTAAAAATTGGCTACTTATGAATCCTTGTCTCTACCTACCCCCCCCCCGTACGGACGCCGTACGGACGCCTACGGACCCCTTCGCTCCTTTATTAATCCTAGGTTCGGCGCACCTAGGAGGGCTAGGGGAGTTTAGCCCGCTACGCCGGCTACGCACCCTCCCTTATGATTAGCGAGTGGCAACTTAGGAATCACGTATTCCCCCACTTTCCCTTCTAAGAACCCCAGCCCTTGCCCTCCATCCTGCCTAGGATCGGCAGGACAGTCAACCTTTGTCTGTCTTATGAATCCGTTCGGACTCCTAGGACGCCTAGGAGCCCTGCCGAATTCGTCCATAAAGCCAACCCTTGCCCCCGCCCCTCGCCTTCGGACTAAGGGGGCCGTAGGACCCCTCCCTTTGTTAAAAAAGCCAAAGGCGTCCTAGGCGACAAAGGTTGACTCGAATTCGGCAGGGCTCCGTAGGCGTCCGTACGGAGGGACAAGGGTTGACTCGAATTCGGGGTAGGGCAGGGGAGGATTCATAAGGGACAAAGGTTGGCTTTTTTCCTAGGATTCATCCCTTCGGTCCTAGGATTAATAAGAGCCCTCCGATCCGTAGGGGTCCGAAGAATTCGGGAGGGGTCCTAGGCTAGGGGCAAGGGGGGACCGAAGGAAAGAAGATAAACAAACAAAAACAAAACAAATAAAAGAGGGCGTAGGATTATTTCCGTCGAATTCGCAGATTATTAAGGGGACAGAATTAATAAAGGAAAAAAGGTTGGGGTCCTACGCTCCTAGCTCCTTCGGTCCTAGGCGTCCTCCTTCTCCCTTTATGGCTCCGTAGGCGGGAATCCATCCTGCCGATCCGTACGGATTCATAAAGGCAGGGGTATTCGAGGGGAATCCGTACGGAGGCGGATTAATAAAGGAGCCCGAAGGACGGGTATTCTCCCTTCGGCTCCTTCGGCTCCCTTGAAGTAGGAGGGGTCGTATTCGCGTATTCGCCTGCGGAGAGGGTATTCGGCAGGGGAAAAGGAGGGCCCCCTTAGGATTCATAAGACCCTCCTGCCTAGGATCCCTGCCTTTATGAATCCTAGGATCGGATGGCGGGGCTGCTACCCCTTAGTCCCCCTAAGGGGTCCGTACGGAGGGAGGGGGCGAGTCCTCCTACGGCGTATTCGCGTATTCGCGTATTCGCCTACGGACGGACGGCGAGAAAATATAAAATATAAAAAATAAAATAAAATATAAAAAATAATATATAAAAAGGGGGAATCTGATAATGGTAATCAGTTGTATTTGCATTACAAATATGATAGTTCAAATCTATCTTTCTCCATTTAACACTTGCCCTAATTCAAGTCCTTGACTCGATTTAGGGGGTGCGTCCCCTCTTTCTCTCCTACGGACTACGGACCCTCGCCGCCTACGGAGCCATAAAGGGAGAAGGGGCCCTAATTCGGTCATGAATGTATCAAGGGCCTTTAAGGTAGACCCTACGCGAATACGCGAAGCTTAAGCTTACGTATAATATCCTGTGGCTAGCCTCTTAGAAATCCTACTGTCTCCTTCATCCAAAGGAAGGACCCTTGTTTTTATTTAATAAGCCCTCCTTCCTCCTTCGGATTCATAACCCCCTAATTCGTGCGGGCCGCCGCCTACGGACCCCCGACCTCGCCTAGCTCCGCCTTCGGCCCCTAGCACCCCCCCCCGATTTCGAGTAGGGGAGGGGCCGTCCTTTATTAATCCGCCGTATTCCCCTCCGAAGGCCGAAGGCCTGCCTTTATGAATCCGTACGGATCGGCAGGATGGATTCCCGCCTACGGAGCCATAAAGGGAGAAGGAGGACGCCGTACGGACCCCTGCCGAATTCGTCCTAGCCGTCCTAGGAGGGACAAAGGTTGGCTGTACATTTCCTGCCATCCGTACGGCAGGTTGGTGGACAACCTACGGAGTAAATGCAGGGGTCCTAGCCGTCCAAGGAGTCCTAGGATTCATCCCTTCGGTCCTAGGATTCATTAGGCAAAGGGGTCCTAGGCGAGGCCTTCGGAGAGGGTCCTAGCCGTCCTAGGAGGGCTAGGGGTCCGTAGGAGGAGAGGAAGGGGGGGGGGGTTTTTAATTAGGTCGCCTACGGCGTATTCGCGTATTCGAGAGGAGGCCGCCTACGGACGGAAAGAAAAAAATACAAAGTAAAAATTAGAGCCTCGGTTGCTTAGTGGTCAAAGCGCGATTCTGAAGAAATTGAGATGGGAGTTCAATTCTCTCCCGAGGCAAAACTTCAATAATAAAGGGAATAAAGAGGTTTGAATTATAATTTTATTTCTACCCCTTTTTTTTTTTTAATACCTACCATTTTTGACTTATCTCACCTACCCCTCCCGCTTGACTACCGAATGCTACCCTCCCCGCCTTGCCGCCTACGGAGCCATAAAGGGAGAAGGAGGACCCCCCCCCGAATTCCTGCCTACCCGCAAGCTACCCCTCCCCGCCTAGCCCTCCTACGGACTACGGACCCTCGCCGCCTACGGAGCCATAAAGGGAGAAGGAGGACAGCCAACCTTTGCCCTAGGACCCCAGCCGAATTCGTCTTATGAATCCGAACGGAATAAAGCCGCCTAGGAGCCCTTGCCGCCTACGGAGCCCTTAGGGGGGGGGGCGAACGGACCCCTCCCGCCCTTAGGGCTCCTAGGCGGCACCGAATTCGTTAAAAAAGCCGCCTACGGACCCCTTGCCCTCCTACGGACTACGGAGTCCTTGACTGAATGGGGTAGGGGTCCGTACGGATTCATAAGGGAGGCGTCCGTACGCCTTCGGTCCGTTCGCCTTCGGTCCGTTCGGTCCGTACGCCTTCGGTCCCTTCGGTCCGTACGCCTTCGGTCCCTTCGGTCCGTTCGCCTTCGGTCCCTTCGGTCCGTACGGAGACAAAGGTTGAGTGGAATTCGGGAGGGGTCCTAGGCGTCCGTACGGAGTCCTAGGATTCATCCCTTCGGTCCTAGGATTAATCCCTTCGGTCCTAGCCGACAAAGGTTGGCTGTCCTGCCATCCTGCCGATCCGTACGGATTCATAAAGGCAGGGGTATTCGAGGGGAATACGGCGCGCTAGCCCTCCGTAGGCAGCCCTTCGGCCTTCGGCCCCTTAGGGGCCCCTTCGTATTCGAGGGGGCCTTCGGCCTTCGGCCTTCGGAGAGGAGGCGCGCTCCCCCTCCTCGCCTAGGACCGAAGGGCTGCGGGTAGGACGCCTAGGTGCCGAAGGACGGACGGCTCCTAGCCGTCCGTAGGAGGGGGCTCCAAGTCCTCCGTAGGAGTCCTCCGTAGGAGTCCGTAGGAGGACAACGTCCCTGGCTCTATTTCTTCGAAGGGCCCTAAGGGGTGCGAAGGTATGGTTATGTTTTGTTATACTAAACACTATAATAAAAGAGGCGTAGTTATGATTTTTATATCGATTTTAACATTAATAGTTGCTAAGGCACTACCTTTTTTAAATAATCATATTTCGCCAGTTTATTTTACACGAATCTCTGCATTAATTTTCTTATACTCAAGTGTATTAACATTTAATATGCTATATATTCAGTCAATTGGATCGGGAATAGGTATATATAGTGGATTCTTTCAAGTTACCGTCATCTCTCAATTTATGGAATTATTTATATTCCTAATTGGATTTTTCATTTTAATAGCTTGGCCTCTAAAAGTCAAATCTGTCCTACGGCGAGTGGGGGTAACTAGAGGAGCCGTCTTAAATACAAATACAGAAAGTCCTGATTATTGTTTAATCGTATTATTCAGTACTCTTGGATCCTGTTTATTAGTTTCTAGTTCAGATTTAGTTTCTATGTATTTGAGTATAGAATTACAATCTTTTGGATTATATGTCTTATCTACTTTATATAGAGATTCTGAGTCTTCCACTAAAGCAGGTTTAAAATACTTTTTATTGGGAGGTTTATCTTCTTGTTTCATATTATTAGGGTCGGGATTAATTTATGCCTTTACAGGATTAACTCAATTTGAATCGATCTATTCGCTTATTTCAGCTCTTGCCCCGGAAGCTGTGGATGGCCAAGGGGTAATACGGACCGAAATTAATAATATAATACAAGGTTTAAGTTTAGGTATAATTTTAATAATGATAGGATTTTTATTCAAAATAGCAGCGGCTCCTTTACATAATTGGAGTCCAGATGTTTATGATGAAACACCTACAATAGTGACAATATGGTTAACCATCATGCCTAAGATAGCTATATTAATTTTGCTATTAGAATTACAAACTCAAATAGGTGTAATAGGATCTTTAAATAATGTACTCCCTGCTACGCAGGACAGCCTAGATCTAATAAAAATAACACCTTTCCCCTTTTTCTTCGAAGGATTAGGATTAGGATTAGATACAATTGTCGAAGGGATAGGGGGAATTAGCCAGGGAGCGGGCTCCTTCGCCTCCTACGGAGGAGCAGTGAATAAACCTACAGCCATCTATCTTTTAAAAAATTTATTATTAATAAGTTCATTACTATCTTTAATAATAGGTACAGTAGTAGGATTAGCCCAAACACGAATAAAAAGATTATTCGCTTATAGTACAATCTCACACATTGGATTTATATTATTAGCTTTAGCGATAAACTCAGAACAATCGATAGAATCTTTTTTATTTTACATTATTCAATATTCAATAACAAATTTAGACGTATTTTTAATTATTTTAGCTTTAGGTTATATAATTTATCCTCTGCCCTCTGCCCCCTTAGGGCCCTTCCAACGGTTTCTCCCTAAGGCTCCTACGGCTCCTACGGCTCCTTCGGCTCCTACGGCTCCTTCGGCTCCTACGGCTCCTTCGGCTCCTACGGCTCCTTCGGCTCCTACGGCTCCTACGGCTCCTACGGCTCCTACGGCTCCTACGGCTCCTACGGCGGCAGGGGTACGGATCGGCGAGGAGGGTAGCGTTCCCGAAAATAAGGGTAATATCATTAAAGATATAAGATATATTTCAGAACTAAAAGGTCAATTTTTCTTAAATCCTTTACTAAGTTTAAGTTTATCAATTTGTTTATTCTCTATGGCGGGTATTCCGCCATTAATAGGGTTCTTTTCTAAACAGTTTGTTTTATCTTCAGCAATACAAAGTGGATATTACTTTATTGCTTTTGTAGCTATACTTGTAAGTGTTGTAAGTGCTTCTTATTATTTAAAAATAATTAAAGTGCTATTATCACCCACCCTTCAGTCCGAAGGGTCCGAAGGCGCCCCCTTAGGCGCCGAAGGTAGCCAATCTAAGGAAGGGGAGGGCTACGCCGCCTTCGGTCCTACGGCTCCTACGTCTCCTGCCTTCGGAGCCGAAGGAGCCGAAGGACGGGCGGCTCCTGCGGTAAGTAATTTCCACAGTTTTTTAATCTCTACTTTAACTTTATCTATTTTATTATTTATATCTAAATCTTCTTTAATCTTAAATAGTACACAACTGCTATCTTTATCTTTATTTTATTTTTAATGAATAATTTATTTTTTCTTTTTATTTTTGTTCCTTTATTAGCTTTTATTTTATTAGGGTTAAATATTTTATTAGCTGTTCATAGACCAGATGAAGCTAAGGTATCTGCTTATGAATGTGGTTTTAGCCCTGTATACGGACAAACTAGATCGACTTTCCAAATTCAATTTTATATAGTAGCTATGCTATTCTTAATTTTTGATTTAGAAATTTTATTATTATTCCCTATAGCTGTAACTTTATATCAAGTATCTACATTTGGATTTTCAATAGCATTATTATTCTTTGTAGTATTAACTATAGGGTTTATTTTAGAAATAGGGTCAGGAGCTATTAGCCTAGTTTCATTTGAAAATATATCTAAAAACAAAAAAAAATATTTATAACCCCCTTTTGTCTCCGAAGCCTTCGGAGAATACGCCGAAGGCCCCCTACCTACGGACTACGGAGGGAGTTCCTCCCCTTCGGTCCTAGGCTCCTAGGCTCCGTCCATCCTTTATTAATCCTAGGATCGGCAGGCAGGATTCATAAGGGTAGGAGGACTATTACTAAAACCATAAAATTAATAATTCTTCCCCTGCTGCCGGCCTGCCTCCGTAGGACCCCCCCCCCCTACTTCAAGGGGAGCTAGGCAGGACCCGAATGCTTCCTTCGGAGCGCTAGAGCTAACCACTAGGTATTCCCCTCCTGCCGATCGGCAGGATGGATTCCCGCCTACGGAGCCATAAAGGGAGAAGGAGCCGAAGGACGGGTTCCTCCCGCCTACGGAGCCATAAAGGGAGAAGGACCCCTGCCCTTGCCTCCCCTTTGCCCCCGCCTCCGTAGGACCCCTGCCGAATTCTTCGGACTAAGGGGGTATTCCCCTAAGGGCAGCCAAAGGCGTCCTAGGATTCATCCCTTCGGTCCTAGGATTCATCCCTTCGGTCCTAGGATTCATAAGACAGACAAAGGTTGGCTTTTTGGGCGGGAGAGGGTCCGTCCATCCGATCCTAGGCAGGCAGGAGGCGGGGGGAATCCATCCGATCCTAGGCAGGCAGGAGGCGGGGGTCCGTAGTCCAGCTACGCAGGAGGGGGTCCGTAGTCCAGCTACGCAGGAGGGGGGGCAAAGTAACCTGCTTATTATTAAATGTTTATTTAACATAATAACTTTATTCTTTATCAGTATTTCTATCTTTTTTGTTCTAAACCTACCCCTCCGTACGGACCGTACGGACCGTACGGACCGTACGGACTACGGAGAGGGGCCTCCTTTGCCTTATGAATCCGTACGGATTAATCCCTTCGGAGAGCCCTCCGTACGGGGGGGGGTGGGGTCCTAGGCGTCCTAGGAGTCCAAGGCGACAAAGGTAGGCCGTAGGGAGATCAAATATAAAATGAGATAAAAGTATCGATGACAATATTGTTATAAACAAACATCCTAAAATATATCAAAAGTAATTCAAAGGGGTTATTAAGGAAAACTAAGGCAAATTTATAAAAAAAGGAGGTCCCATACCAAAAGCTTACTAACAATAAAGTATAAGTAAGCGCTCCTAAGGTAAACCTTATTAATCAATTACTTCCTGAAGTAAAACATTTTATTAGGGAAAGGAAAGGAAATCAACCGAGACTCCGAAAGTAATGGTGAGTGAAATCGGATTAGCCTAATTAATTAATAAATTGAAAAACTTAAGTATTTAGCAACGGAATCCATCGTATTCGGCTCCTCCTTTTTACAAAGGACCCCCCTGCCTTTTCCTTCGCCTCCTCCTACCCTTTGCCCCCCCTTTGGCTGTCCTGCCGTACGGCAGGACGGTAAAGGCAGGGGGCGAGGGAAGTGTGGGGGGGGGAGAACGTACAGGGTCCGTCCTACGGTAAGGTGGACGGAGATAAGTACGAAGGGCTGGATGCAAAAATATATTAGTTAGTAATACTTTACTTTAAAGTAGTGTATAACATTCTTCGAAGACGAAGTGTTACTCTCTAGAAGGTGAAAAACTATAAGACCTGTAGGTTTATTAATTAATATTAGAATAAGATAAATACTCCTTCGGCCCCCTCCTTTTTAAAAAGGAGCGTAGGTGCCCGTCGTATACGCCCCCTTAGGGTTCATAAGACGAATTCGTCTTATGAACCCCTTAGGGGACAGGGTGTGGAAGCGCCCGGGGCTCCTACCGTAGGAGGAGGGGTAATTTATCTAAATAAAGTACGATGAGAGAAAACTTGTCGGAATATAGGGGTACCATCCTCTAAGGCTAAGTATTATAAATTTAGCGATAGTGAATAAGTACTGTAAAGGAAAAGTTTGAAAAGCGAGTGGTATACTAAAATGAATTTTTAAAATATCCCTTGCCCGCCTACGGAGTCCTTGACTCCCTTATTAGGGGGTCGAATACGCGGGGCCGTCCGCCTAAGGCCCCGTAGTCCGTACGGCGAGGAGCCGTATTCGAGGAGGGCAGGGGGAACATTTAAGAATGAATTGGTGAAATAGATCTTGAATTAGTAACTCTATAAGCAGTCGAAATTCTACTTTGTATCGAAAAAGAATCATGAATGACGGCGTACCTTTTGCATAATGGGTCAGCAAGTTAATAGGAGTAGCAAGGTTTAAAGCCCTAGCGAAAGCGACTGGACTATAATTTAAAAATACAAAGAAAAAATTTGTATTATAAGTACACAT
>JAGGAT010000811.1:0-17129 GCA_017657195.1 Termitomyces sp. T70a | reverse complement strand
TTATCATCAAGCACAGTGTGAAATTGAGTGGATTGTCTAGCTATCAAGAAAGCCCCAGAACTATAGTAATACTCTAACCAAGTACTACAATGGTAGAACTACTCACGTGACATTCAGCCTTGCCACCCGCTCCATGGGAGGTCACAGACACCACCAGCTTGCCAGCTCTCCTCTTCACAAGGAGCACCCCAATATCTCCAAACTCAACATGTCCCAGTCATGTGATGCATCATGCTCCCCACCTGCACGTGCTGCCCCTTGGGACAATTAATGTGAGCCATGCCATCACCCCCGCACCTAGCTTCCACACTCTGCTGGCAGTCCCCGCTGCCATCAGTGGGTCACCGCTGACTTGGCTTTCCTCTTTGAGTCAGAATATGTCCATGTTTGACTTAATAATGACAGCTGATTAACAGCTGGCACTTTCTAGCACTGCCACCACATGCCACATTACAATTTAGCGCCCACCCTTGTCAGGACCTTGTTTGATGCCCTGCACGTTATGTGGCAGCATGCCCAAGCTAACCGCCCACATGACACTCTCTGAATATCATTTACCTTCCTTATAGCATTATTATCGGACCTTCACTTACATTTCATTAGCAGCGACTATTAGAGTTGTTGCTGACCCTTCACTAAGTTGCCACCATCACTTACTATAAATACCTTACCATTTGTTAGTAGAGAATCATTGAATTGCACCCAGCACCTTTACACCCAAGTCCAGATCTCTAAAAGCTCACTCAAGGCGCTAAGCAATTAGCGACCACACCCTACTTCTTCTCTGGCAAAGGTTCTTAGTGTGGCCTTTGTTCCACATCTTAAATGGTACTATACAGGTACACCCTTGTTGCTGGCACCAATGCTTGCCGCCTCTTAGTGCTATCAGTAAAAGATTAGAAGCTTCATAAGCTTATTATGTGTTATCTACCGTTCTTCTCAAAACTCTTACCACCTGCCATCAATCAACAGCAACATCCTCCCTGCTTTACATCACACTCTAGGATCAAGTAATTGGGACCTGCCTAGGACTCCCTCAACACTTTGCAAGCCCAATGCAAAACAAGGCTAAGTGTAGCTTACTAAGAAAGCATTTAGCTAAATTTTGGGCGCATCAACGTGCTGCTTCTCTGGCAGCATCAATGCCTTGCTTTGCATAAGCCCCACCTGGGTGAGCACAGTACTCCATGTTGTGTCCTCTGCAGGGTCTGTTATGGGCAGCGCAGGTAGCGCAGCATTTTGCTCCAGCTAGGTGGGTATGTCCAGGGAGGTGTGGGTGGTTTGACTTCCATTGTCCTCATGTTGTGGCTGCAAGTGCAGTGTCTGTAGTCCCAGGGTTTCCAGAAGCTTTGAGCATGGTCAGGTTCTGTATGGTTTTCAGGAGTTTACAAATATTGTCAAAGGTATATAGAGTTTTTGCTGTGGCATCTGCGAGGCCTTGAAATATCTGAGCCTGGATTGGTTCATATTGTGGACTGTTTAGACTGTTCAGGAGAATAACACATTTGAATAGGTCCTTGTTCAGTGCTTGTATCGTGAATATGCAATTCACAATGTTGCTGATGTGTGTCACGGTTACAGTCAGGGGTTTGCCTGGAGAGCACTGTATCTTTAGGACTTCCTGCATCAGAGAGACCATCCTGACAGGATCTTCTCCTTCTGCACATTTCTTAACATGAGCATAGACGCTAGCCACAGCCCTAATGTCATCTAGTCCCTCATATTCCAATTCATTGAGTGCAGTAAGGATGACTGCATGGGCAAGATTGTCATTGATGACTCAATTCTGGTATGCAACAGGCTTAGAGCTGGTGGGGGCAGTTATCAGGTCAGGGAAGACATAGAACTTTAGTCCGAGCAGGGACAGGTGAATCTGCAGAGCCTTAGACCACTTGCTAAAGTTGGCCATTGAAGAGTTACGGTTGAACTTCTCATTCTTCCAGTCAGCCCTCCAACAGAGATAGCTCAAATAGATGGGGCATTGGTGTTAGTGCTTGACATCTTGGAATCAGTCATAGGTGGGAGGAGATCACAGAATAGCAGGTGTATTTCCTTATTGTCAAGAACAATAAGATCAGTTTCCTAATTGGGGTGATGGCATGAGGGGGAGCAAAGTTTCTCCAATGAGGGGAGGCATAATTTGGGGGACTACTCCAAATGGGGTCTGATAGAATCAGTGTTTTGCAAGTAAAGGTTGGCTTTCCAACAAGCAGCAGTACTGTAGCGAGTAGCCTGCTCAATATAGGCCCATAACCTGTTGAAACTCCAACCAGGCAGTAAACAGTGTATATGTGACACAGTGCAACCAACACCTATAGAATATGCATAGCATAAGTAAATCCCTCAGTGCATGTATAACAAACTGTATTGTGTACCTATAGAATACACATAGTATAAGTAAATTCTAGGTACAGTAAGTATGATGATCCTATATATTGTCTATAAGCAACATATCCTCAGTGCACATATAACAAACTGAGGGTACTCTATGACAGGCAAGGTATATATGTTGTGTAAGACAAAGCAGAGTGAAGTGATGTCCATTGTGGCCCCTTTGTGGCCCCTGACAATGCAACACATTTGCGGTACCCCATCACATCATCACATCATATCCCAACAGACTGGGCCTCTAATATCCATTATTATTCTATTTTCAGATTTGCCTTCTTTGTTGGCTTTGGTGCTGTATCTTGGACCGCAAAAAAGCAACCCATCATTATTCTTTCCAGCACTGAGTCCAAATATGTTGCACTTACACATCCTGCTAAAGATATAATCTGGATACAGAAACTTTTGAATGATCTTTCATTCTTTTATTTATTCTCTCTACCTCCTGACTTGTACTGCAATAATGAAGGTAAAATCTGACTTTCAAAGAATGCTACATTCCATGCACATGCAAAGCATATTGACATTCATTTTCATTTTATCCAACAAACTATTTCTTCAGGCTACATTCAGCTCCATCATATTCCAACTTTTGATATTATTACTGACACTTTCATCAAATCTCAAATCTCTTGCATAAGTCAAGTTCAAAAGGTTCCATGAACTTCTTAGTGTTCTTTAGACATTCATATCAAGGGGGAGTGTTGTGGTTATATTATGGACCTACACTTAAGTAATTCTTTTTTTGTTCATTATATGCCAAATATTGTCCACAACACACCTCAGTGCTATTAACTCACTGAGGTGTAAGTCATTGTTTCACTCTGATTATATTATGCTCACCCATATATTGTAATACTCATTGTTTTAGGTACATTGCTATGAATACTACACTTCAGTGCTATTAACTCACTGAGGTTACTCATTGTTTTAGTCTCAAGATTCTCTGTTATATTCTGTTTCTGAGACCAGTTCTGCACAACAAATATGAGGTCTATCTTTAGTTGTTTAGGATAGATGTTGTGCTTGCAGCAAGAAATGATTCTGAAGGATAATGTGTTGTAATAGGTTGCTGCAAAGGAAATCCATCTTTCTGTAGTATTAGAATATACCCCCTATATATTTGAACCAACATTGATATTCATTATTCATACTCAGTTGGTTTTGTGCTTGTTCTGGGTGTGCCAATATATAACCCATGAAAATAAACAGATATCATTTATAAACTACACACTATGTTCCAGTGATGGGGTTGTATTTAATCATCCTTTAGGCAGTGACAAACAGGAGTCATCCATGAGCTGAGGGACATAAATCCTTAGAACTTACCTTTGTTAAGGAAGATATACTAGGACACGTGGATATCTCAGTGTTTTTTTTTGTTTTATTTTTATTTTTCTTCTTACTTCTAGCCTTGTGTGCTGGTGAGTTCATTGTTTGCTAATCTTTGGAGGAATTTATTTTTGTTACTATAAAACTTATGTACGCATAGTCACCACCCTCAGTTATCTCTACTTTTTGTAGAGCCTCTGAGGGTAAGCACAACTTACTACAGTTTTGCCAATATTTACTTATATACCTGTAGACTTACATTGTACTTTTGACTCTACAGGTCAATACAGTCGTCTCCACCTTTTGTAGAGCCTCTGAGGACTTACATTGTACTTTTGACTCTACAGGTTATCGGGCCCCTGTTAGCTCTTTCCACTGCAGCAAGCCTAACCATTAACACAGATGACTCTTTTAAACTCACAATTGCACACAAAAAAATGTCTACTGGCAACACAAACACACCCAACCCCCCTACATTCCCTGACAAATCACAATTTGATGGGACAAACTTTGCATTGTTCAGAAACAGGGTTCTCATTGCAGCACGGACCCGTGGCACAAGGGGGTACCTTGATGGCAGTATTGTCAACCCCGACACCAAAAACTGGATGATGGCACCTATAGAAAAGGTCAAAGTGGAACAACAGACCACTGATGCGCCCAAAATTTAGCTAAATACTTTCTCAATAAGTTGCACTTAGCCTTGTTTCACGTTGGGCTTGCACAGTGTTGAGGGAATCCTGGGCAGGTCCCAATTACTCGATTCTAAAGTGTGATGTAAAGTGGGGAGGATGTTGCCGTTGATTGACAGCAGGTGGTAAGAGTCTCAGAAAGAACAGTAGATGACACATAATAAGCTTACAAAGCTTCTAATCCTTAGCTGTTGGCGCTAAGCGCAAAATGTCAAAGGTGCAAGGTGGCAAACATTGGTGCCAGTGATGAGGGTGTACTTGTATAGTACCGTTAAGACATGGAGTGAAGGCCACACTAAGAACCTTTGGTGGAGATGAAGTAGGGCATAGTTGCTAATTGCTTAGTGCCTGGAGTGAGCTTTTTAGAGATCTGGACTTGGGGTAAAGGTGCTGGGTGCAATTTGATGATTTTCTACTAACAAATGGTAAGGTACTTATAGTAAGTGATGGCAGCGACTTAGTGAAGGGTTGGCAACAACTCTAATAGTCGCCGCTAATGAAATGTAAGTGAAGGTCCAATAATAATACTATAAGCACTAATGAAATATAAGTGAAGGTCCAATGATAATACTATAAGGAAGGTAAATGCTATTCAGGGAGGGTTATGCAGGCGGTTAGCTTGGGCATGCCACCACATAATGTGCAGAGCATCAGTCAAGGTCCTGACAAGGGTGGGCACTAAATTGTAATGTAGCATGTAGTAGTGGTGCTAGAAAGTGCCAGCTGTTGATCAGCTGTTATCATTAAGTCAAACATGGACATATTCTGACTCAAAGAGGAAAGCCAAGTCGGCAGTGACCTGCTGATGGTGGCGGGAACTGCCGGTGGAGTGTAGAAGCTGGACACGGAGGTGATGGCATGGCTTTCATTAATCATTCTGAGGGGCTGCACATGCAGGTAGGGAGCATGATGTGTCATGTGACCAGGACACATTGAGTTTGAAGCTAGTGGGGCACTTCTTGTGGAGAGGAGAGCCAGTGAGTTGGTAATGTCTGCAACCTCCCGTGGAGTGGGTGGCAAGGCTGACTGTCACGTGAGTAGTTCTACCGTTGCCTGTAGGTGTTGTAGTTGGCTGTGAGGATGCATCGATGCTGATTGGAGAACTTGTTTGTAGGGGGCTGCTGGGATCTTGCTGCCTTGGGCTAGTGCTGGAAAGTGTATTAAAGGCTTAAAATGTGTTGGGCCAAACTGGGGGCTCATCACCACCGATGGGACCAAAACTACACCCACTTCAAACAAAACAACAAGATGGACCTCCCAAAACCCCACAGCAGAGGAGTGGGATGTGAGGGATGCCTGGACCTTGTTGCCAATCATTAATAACTGCAAAAATCTGATTGGACTTGGCATTAAAAGGGAGGTACAGCAGCAGAGGCATGGAAAGCGCTCACTAACACCTACGGCATGGTTTCTGATCTCACAGCAATGGGTGCTGAGAACAGACTGCACACTACTTTGTATGTTGATGGGTCAGACTTCATGGTGCATAGAGGTAGTGGCTGTTTGATGACAGTTTGATGCTTTGACCCAGGTCCTGATCCATGATCAATGATCTCTGATCATGATCAAGTGATCCTGGGTTAGCATCACTATTTTGTCAGCTAACCCCAACCAGATCCTTGTTTCCTGCAATCTTTTGGCTGGCAGTGGGCGTCCACAATTGTGACTTTTTGGCTATGGTACTGAGGTATGTCTAGCTTACAGGTTTCAGCTTTTAATGTATTTCATGCTTTGCTTACAGTTTTCAGCAATAATTTATGCATGTAGTACTATAGACAAATTAATATTGTTTATTGCTCAGTTTGGGCTGGAGCAAGATTCGCTCTGTATTACTATTTACCTCCTCTATGTCCATCCTGTTTTGTAAAGCCAGCCCCAGCCTTACTATCCCCCTGTATGCAAATATGCTGTGAATAGACTTCAGTGCAGCATCCCAAATTCACTTGTCTAATTACACTTACACTCTCAAACATGTGCCTCTGGAACAATATAACACCTGGCACCTCCCAAACCTTTACACCCATTCTTTGTCATCCATTTTACCCACCTTGTATCATTTCAATACCCTCCAAGTCACCTCTTTCACCATCCTTTCAACAATCGATCACAGGCTGCCGACAGACAAATCACACTGACGACCATGTAAAAAGTGCATAAACACCCAACAAGAATAATCCAGATTCAAATTTTGAGCTTTGGAACAATCCCCATCTCACTTTTGAGTCCTATCTATTTGCTGTCACAACAAACATTGTAGGGTATGGGGGATTGCCAAGGAAGCATTTGGATGAAGTATGCCATAAAGAGGTATTTAAGGGAAGCACTAGACAAACACCTTCACCTCCATCAGGCCCACCCAATATAAATGGCAAAATAAATATTGGCATATTTCTTGTTGTCTATCAACATATTATGCGCCTTCCCCACTTGCAGCTCTGGCTAACAGTGATTAGCAACATGGTGTTAAAAACCACACTACATTGCGATTTTTGGTGTGGAACGGTTGGATTGAGGTTTCTTTGTGGGATTGTTCAATGATTGGATGTGGACTTGAGGTAGGCCAAAATGCCGTATTTGCGTTTGTCACAGATGGATCAAATTTGAGCTGGAGGACAGTAGTGAATGTATTCCCAGTGGCCTTGCATAGGAAAGTGACAGTGAAAAGTCAGTCGGCACATTCACTCACTTGGATCTTGACCATGGGCAGAAATGCTCCACCAATCATAATGATGCATTGGCCATGTGCATTACTTACACAAACAGCCTGCCATAATTGATGACATTGTGGCAACAATTTAGCTCAACAATGATTGTCCTGTGGTCAATGTATCTACTTGTTCAGACTTTTGCATGGTTGCTCAATGCAAAGCATGTTGGGGCATTGAAAGCAAAGGTTGGTACAGGTTTCTAAACATTAAAACTGTCAGGTTAAAGTGTGAATCACTAATGAGAGTAATGATGGCAAGCGGACAAAGATGAACCTGACCCTGAAACTCCTCTATTCAATGTGTCATAAGCAGTTTCCTTTGACCAATTATCTTATTACTGCATTAGTTTCCCACCATCATCAATAATATAGCTTAACAGTCCTTTAATTTGGCCCAGTACCCCATCAAAGGGGCAAAAATCCCTCCACCATGAATGCCTTTGTAAATGACATATTCTTTATTTGGATGCTGGTAAACTCATGATGTAAAACTGACCATATACACATACTGTATTCTGGGAAAACAGGCTAGAGCACCCATACCAAAAGAGAGGGAAGAAGAAATCAGGCATAGGGCAACAAGGAGACTGGAAAAGATCTGGGTGGACTTGATGGGGAAGTTGGCAGTAACGTCATGTACTGATAATCAGTATGTTATGAAGATAGTCAATGACTATACAAACAAACCTTGGTCTATCCCCATTGAAACTGAAGAATGATGGATTCAATGAGTTGAAGGCATGGATCCTGGCCTGAGAAACCAAGACAGGAGAAAAACTTAAGATCTTGAGAACAGGACAAGATGGCAAATTCAATGGTGAGGGGCACAAAGCATGGTATAAGTCAAAAGGCATCATACTAGAAGTTGGTGCTCCACATACCTCTGTGCACATAGGACGAGTGGAATGAATGCATTGCACATTGATGGGAAAGGCCAGAGCTATGCAAATTGCTGCAAAATGTCCAATTTTCCTATGGGATAAATTTTATCTAACCACCATGCACCTTCACAGAAAAACCAAGACGTTTGCTGTCAATGAAGTCATGCCAGACAAACTGTGGTTTGGCAGAAAACCTGATTATTCCTATATCTGAGAGATAGGCTGCAGGGTGTTTGTGCTGATCCTCCACAAACATAACCCAAAAGCCTACAAATAATCAATAGAATGTGTGCTAGTGGGCTACAATCAAAATTCAAAAGCATATTGGTGCTATAAACAGTCCACAAGAAAGATATATTGTTCATACCATGTAAAGTTCATTGAAAGTCATGACAAATCACCACAAGTGGATCCATTGCCAATGAACAAAGCAGTTGAGGTAGAGACAGAATCAGATTTCCCTGCCATTGACAACATCAGAAAACAATTGTCAAGTCAACTGGCAAGTGGAGCCTTGGACAATAAGGAGTCAAACTTACCACCCATTATCCAAGATGAAGATACAAATTTTGAAGCTGTACCTGATTCAGAACCAGTCCCAGCCATACTAGACCATCCTGCTATTGCCATCAACCCTCAAATTGAACAACCACCCATTGCCCAACTTGAACCTCCACCTCAATTGCAAAGATTGGGTCGAACTCAGGTCCCAACTGAGAAAGTTGCTACAGAGAATCGACCAGAAACGCACTTGGAGAGAGCTGTGAAGGAATTGCAGAAGTCTGCAGAGAGAGTTAAAGAATCACAAGCAGATAGGTGCAAGGCACTTGAGGAACTTCAATGGCCAGATCCTGAGGCAGGCAGAATAGATGTAGGTGCTGAGGAGCAAGATCAAATTCTGGAGGCACTTAACACAATTGAAGAAATGGTACCTGATTCAGATCCAGGACTAGATCCAGATGCACCAAAGTCCCTAGACAAGGCCCAAAGATCTGCTAACTGGTTGCAGTGGAAGAGATTGTATTGTGAAGAACTTGACTTGTTGAAGGATATGAGTGTCTGGAGATTAGTACCATGTGAGAACATCCCACTCGGAAAAAAGGTCTTCAGGGGTCAATCTGTATTCACCATCAAATGAGATAAGCATGGAAATATAACTCAATTCAAGACTTGTCATGTCCTTCAAGAATTTAGCATGGTACAGGGGAGGGACTATGATAAAACTACATCTCTAACAGCGTGTGCAAAATCTTGGCAGATTCTGTTGCACCTTGCAGCAACACTTGGCTGGGACGCTGCCCAGGTCAACATCAAAACAGCATTCCTGAATGGGATCTTACCTGAGGAGGAGCAAATATTCATGGAGCAACCAAAAGGATTTGAGGAAGAAGGAAAGGAAGGGTATGTGTGTAAATTGGCAAGAGCAATCTATGGCATGAAAAAAGTGGGCAGGATATGGAACAAAACATTGGATCAGGTTATGCAGAAACTGGGTTTTACTAGATTAAAATGCGAAGCATGCATATACCATTGTAAGACAGAAACAGGGACCATTATCACAGGAATCCACATAGATAATTTTCTATCTATAGCGAGCTCCAAAACTGCAAATGTGGAATTCAAAGAACAATTAAAGGAAATCTGGATGGTTTTGGACTTGGGTACACCCAAACACATTGTAGGCATCACAGTGGAATGGGACCACGTAGGCAGGCAAGTGTACCTGTCCCAAGGCTCCTTGATTGACAAGATGGTGATACAATTTGGAAAATTGAATGCATTTCTACTATCCATACCTATGGATTCTGGCATGAAACTACATTGCACTGACCACTCAAAACTCCTCTCTGATGAACTTGAAAAGTTAGCCTGTATCCCTTATCAATGACTAGTGGGCAGCCTCCTATGGCTCACTGTGTCCACATGACCTGACATTCAATATGCAGTTCAACAGTTGACACAATATTTCAAATCATATTCATATATGCATTGGAATGCAGCGGTGCAAGTATTACAATACTTAAAGGGGATATGGGACCTACATTTGTGTTGGGAGGAGATGTGCGGATTGGACTAATCAGCTTCACTGATTCCAATTGAGCAAATTGCTTGGACACATGGCAAAGCATAGGAGGCTATGCATGGTCCTGGAGTCTGGATCAGTATCATGGGCAACAAGGAAACAAAAGATGGTGGCTGCTTTGTCTTGTGAGGCAGAGTATATGGCTGCTTTTGAAGCAGCACAAGAGGGAATATGGCTAAGGATGATGATGGGAGCACTAGGATACTTCAAGAACAATGCGACAACAATGCTCTGTGACAACAATTCAACTTGTCCAAGGACCTGCTCCTCCATGCCTGGGTCAAGCACGTTGACATAAAGTATCATTTCTTGCACAAAAGAGTCACTTCTGGGGAGATTACCCTATGATACATCAACACAAAAGACAATGTTGCAGACATCTTCACTAAGGCATTGTCAGCACCAAAGTTTACTAGGCTGCGGGGAATCATGGGACTGAGGTGACATGAGATTCTGCATGAGGAGGAGCATACTTGTGGTTGAGGAGGAGTGTTGCAATCCTGCCACAAGGCACACTGCAAATGTGCCTGATTTTCAATCACATATATATACACTTATTATTTTCTTAGAACCCTCAGTTGTTTGCACATACAGACTGAGGGTAAGTTAATGTACACACAAATACTGCACATTTACTTACGATACCATAGATCAGACTTACTAAGTCTGTATTTGTCTAGGTACTTAAACAGTCATTTGCACATGCAGACCAAGGATCAGACTTACTAAGTCTGTATTTGTCTAAGTTTGGCTTCCAATATGTTGGGAGACATTCCACTAAGCCACTGTGGCTTTGTGGAATGTCTCCCAACATAAAGTAAACCTGACTGACCCAGAAGGCGGTGGTTCAATCCCTGACAGAGGCAATATCCTGGCATGAAGCCTTTGAGCCCAAATTTGATAAGGGGAGAAACATTACTAGCACGTGGCTACCAACCCTGGCATTCCTAGGACAGAGGGGGGTATCCACTGACCAGATGGGTCAGGTTTACTTTATGTTGGGAGACATTCCACAAAGCCACAATGGCTTAGTAGAATGTCTCCCAACAACAAATACAACTGTTGCATTACCAAACATCACTCTCCTGCTGCCTGACCATTCTAGCATATTGCGTGCAATACTTTTGGGGGCTGTCATTGCACCTGTAGTTTTAGGAGTTATTATAATGCTGATGCTCTCAGTCATGCGCAAGAAGAAACTACTCTTCTGGTCCACTAGAAAAAGATGTAACACAGGTATACAGGCACAAGCCCATGTAAGAAGCACCATGCTAATCAATGACAAGTCAATCCCTTCCAGTTTTCTCATCCTCAAAATCAAGGTTTTTCTCAACTGCAAGTGTATCATAAGTCTGGCCTCATAAATGGACACACTGTTGTTGATCCAATACCTGAAGATCTACTACTGTTCAACACATCTGCTACAAGGCATAGATGGTGAGCATGGCTTTTGCAGAACTCAGGGCCTGTGGGTTTGCTTCATTGTCTCATCTACTATTCACTTGGTACTTGCTCTCCAACAGGAGATAGAGGAAACACGGGGCCAGGACCGATCTGCAGCACAGAATGGGGCACTTATGAGGGAATTGGTTACAAATCGCAGTGAAACATCAAATGAACGAGGTCGACAAGGGGATGGTGGCAGTGTGGCGGTGTCTACCACAGTCGTTTGACGCTGGATCTCTATCAATCAAGGTGAGTCTACACGTTGTTTGCGAAATCGACTCCAAAATGACCATCATCGTTGAAGCTCGAGTACTGAGTACTGAGGCATGCAGGTACAAGCACTGGGACCATACTTTGGATTAAGACAGAAATATAAGGTTCACCTTTGGTTGTTTGTGATAGATGTGAGCTTGTGTTTGCAGCAAGGAATGATTCCGAAGGACAATGTGTTATAATAGAAATCCATCTTTCTGTAGGAATAGAATTATACCCCCTATATATCATCTGGTATAAAGCAACATTGATATTCATACTCCTCATACTCAGTTTGTTACTTTCAAAAGTTAGGATTGAAGTAATATCTACAAACCTTTTCATAGCCCACCTTGATTCAGCAGCCATCCACTATGGATTATCTATGTCATACTAAACAACAACCAGCACGTCTAATTGACACCATACTGTAATCACTGTCATTAACCACATGTCAAAACAGAAAACAACCCAAGATGCATCCATTGATCCAGCAGAACTCCATGCCCTTCTTACAGCCCCAAGAGCACTTTAGTGACCATAGACGTTTCTGACGTCTCCGCACCTTCTCCATCTCCAGGATTTGTACTTACATGTCTCCTAGGCTGCCAAATTGTTCAACACATTTTGCAGGATATCATTGTTATGCTTTCAGCTGAATCGCAAAACAAGTCAAAAGCACTATTACATTGATGCAAAATGTAAGTTTATTTACAAGCTGCTAAGTTGATCCAGAATGGAATCTGGCTGAAAGTAGTAGTAAATCACTTTATTTCACTATGCTCATGGGCTGTAAGTTACATGTACGCACACTTGTGAAGAGAGTATAAGTTTTATTGATTTATGCTGAGTGCAAAACTAAGTTCACATGTCGGAAGGGTTCAAATAAAATATAATTAAATTGTAAACCTGAAGTCAATACTACTGCTTTGGCCTAAGAGGTCCTGTAACAGGCTGTGCTCATTACAGTACCTATTATAATGTACTCTTACCTTATAATAATCCTTATTATTAATTATGTAATAGTTTGTTAGTATATAAGTATTGAGATTATCTTACAGAACCTCAAGTAGTTTTTTTTGCACCACTGTAGCCAGAATCAATAGACAGGTTCTGACTTACGGTCTCATGCATGAAAGGCTCAGTAACCACGTTACATTTTTTTAAGTCAACCTGCATTGACTATCTTTGCTATAGCAAGCAACCAAACTTCTGCAAAAGAAGTTCAAATTTTACAATCAGTGATTGTACTAAAACAGGTTTGGAGTGAAACCATTATAGTAGGGAGTGGGCATATCAATGTCCATGGAGAGAGGAGTTTCTGGGCATGATCCTGGGAACTCAGTGAGTGGAGCACTTCAGAGTGCTCCATGGGAATTAGGAAGTGATGCCATGTCACATCATGCCGTGGATGTGGAAGGTGGAGGAATGCCAGAAGGCCTTTTCTCTGCTATGCCCACTCAACCATCAGATGATGGTTGACCATCCACATAGAGTGAAGAGACTGGAGCAGCCTCTTCTAGTGCATGATGAGGGGTGAGCCAGACCAAGCTCTGACAGAGCTCTGTAGTTGGAACTGTGTGACCTCAATGCACGCAATAGGTGCGCAGAGTACCCATAGAGAAGCCTATATGGAGGAGCCAGCCCCATCGCAAGCTGGCCTATCATCAGGGTTAGGGCAGAGAACAATGTTCTCAGCCTATGTTGAGATGGTCCCTGAGGAAGCACCTGATACCTCAGATACAGAGCATGGAACAGGTCTGGATGAGATTCTCAACTGGAGAGTTCTTGCGTTCTGGAGGGATCATGTAGAGGTTCCCAAAGCCTCTACTAGACAATGGTTAGCTGCTACTACCTGTGCCCTCAAATGGAAAAAGTTATCCTTGAAGCTCTTCTCAAATGGGAGGATAAGCTCTTAGGATATAAAGTCCATGTGATTCTGGTGTAGTTGTTCAAATACTACGCTGAGATGATGCTCATGTTCCTCTATGGAATCAGAATAGACAAATATATTGTCTAGATAAACATGCATCCATTGCCCTATGATGTCTCTAAATATGGACATCATCAAGTGCTGGAACGTAGCTGGAGTGTTACAGTCTCCAATCTGCATAATATGACTATAGTACATTCCTGTAATAGTCATGAACGCCATTTTGGGTATGTCCGAAGGGCATATCCATACTTGTTTATATGCATCAGTGAGATTGATTTTTGATCTCACTTTTGCACGCACCACATCTTTGTGTATGACCTCCTGGTTGTGTAAGGGTGTCACATCCTTAATTGTATGGTTATTACATTGGCAAGTGTCTAGCGCTGTTTGCAGTGTTCCATCCTTCTTTGAAATATAGAGAAGGGGTGCAGCCTGATCAGCCGCACATGGCTCCCACCATTTAGCTTGCACATAGCATTTGATTTTTACTCTGAGCTGGTCCTGGAGGGATTGCGGACACTATGGCATAAAGTACAAGTACCTTTTCAACTTCTCATGATTAACCTCTCTCCAAGGAGGGAGCTCCTCCTTGGTGCCATTTACAATATCCTGGTACTGCTCATACCACTGCTGCCATAGACACGAGACATCATCTGGCATCAGCTTAGGCTCCACAGCCCGTTCTTTCTCCTTACAAGTCCAAGGGATCCGTTGATCCTTGGGCTCTGTATGCACGATATTCCTCTGTTTGTACCTTTCTCATAGTGCTGCCAGACAAATTTCACACTCATCTGGTATATTAAGCTGAGTCTTTGGCTCTCCTCCCAGTTCAGGAGCCCATTGAAACTCATGTGGTTCCAAGATCTCCTCCAGGAGCGCACTCCAAAATACCTCCCCATAGGTCCTCACCCTTCCAGGGGCTTTCTTCACATTCAGGTCTCTCATGACCTGATTTTACTCCTGCAGCATACATGGGTCAGTGTCCCATTCCCTCACAAACTTGGGCACAGGTGTGTCCCAAATCTGTTGCCTGGTCTCACTATTGGCCAGTCAGGTCCCAGCACTAGGCAACGCTGGTTGCTTTGAAGCCCTCTGAGCTTTGCCAGCTCCATCCTCCTTCCCCCTCTTGTGAGGAGTACTAAGCTCCTCACCCATCAACAATGGTGCACCCTTCTGCGGTGGCACAGTGCTTCCAGCCTGTGCTTCTATTGAATCAGTGCACTCTCCCCTCGGGAAAGGCCCACCGCCTGCTATGAGTCACAGCACCTTCTCAACACGACACTTCTCTGTTGTGTGGAAATGCTGCAGGCACTCATTGGCCTTGTCGAACCCCAGCCTCTGCACTGGTGTTGCCACTCCATCAATAATCACTTGATTATTGTTGAAGTCCAACTGGACTTTATGTTCTCTCATAAAAGGAGTGCCAATAATCATATCATATTGGTCAAAGTTTGCAATGTCCATATAGATGTTGCTACACTCTATCGGCACCTTTATGGTTACTTGTGCCCCATAGTTTACAATGGAACAACTACCAATCATTCCTAACTGCAGGGTGATTGGAGTAGCCAATGTGGCTACTTGAACCCTGGCTACATGTGCAAAGGATGGGGTGAGCCCTGAGGTAGTGCTCCCTGAGTCCCAAAGCACTCACGCTTGGTGACCGTTAACCTCAACTCAGGTTACCAGACACTCTTTGTTTGCAACCAGGACCACTGGTTGCTTCATGGTGGACTTGTCCACCAGCAGTTTAACCTTGTGCATCTGCACTCAGTTAGGACGATCATCCTGCAGATCATCCCCAGGTCCATAATCAGTGAGGGCATGAATTTCCTCACTATTACTATCATGAGTATAATACTCATTATCATACATCTCTAATTTGACGTAGTCATCTGGAGGTACAGACCCTGACTCAGACCTATCAGCCTCATTACCAGATCTCTGGTCCTGAGCCTCGTCTGAGTCCAGTTGTTCCTCAGGTGTTTCAGATGGCACAGTGTGTGCTGCATGTACATGCCCCTGTGGGACCACTCTACACAGCCCCCAACAATTCTGAGTGAAGTAACCCTTCTTGCCACAATTGTAGCAAGTTGTTGGGGTGGTATTGTCCCAGGGGAGTTGACCAATAGCATTGGTTGCCCCCTTTGACCCCTGCTCCACCCCCACCTGTTGAGGTTTTGACAGCACTCCAACCTTCAGAGCAGCATGCCCTAAGCCTGGTGGTGCTACTTGTGTCACCTGAGGCCCTGCCTGTGTAGGAGGCCCTCGAGAGACCTCTCATCGTGGGGGCACATCATCACTATGCTTATGGGGTACAGCAACAGTATGTCCTGTATGATTTTTGCTGTGCTCCAAGTAGTGTGCAGCAGTCTTACAACTGCTCTCATAGGCCCTGGCCTCAGAGACAAACTCCTCAATGGTGTTCACTTCTGGAGCTAATCCCCCATCATGTATGAGAGCAATGAGTATATTGGAGGGGATTTCCTCCAAGAACTGCTCTTGGATCGTGAATTCATTGGGAAAGATGGCCATATTCTGAGCCTGGTTGAGCAGGGCATCATAGAAGCCCTGCACTCCTATTTCAGCCATATACCTTACTCTGCAGAATGCATTATGAGTATCCTGCATTGTAGAAGGTTGCATGAAATGATTGTACAGTCCAAGAACTACATCCTCAAAAGTCCAGTGTGCCTGCACCCAATTCACATGTATAACGTGGTGCAGGTACCATTTGAGTGCTGAAGCACTCAAATAGTCCATGAGAGCAAGAACTTTTTCATGTTCTCATTCCTCTCCTCCTAACTGAGCCATTGCATAGTTTACACATACACTCATCAGCCAATCCTCAAGTTCACTGAACTTGGATGACCCAGTGTAAGGAGTCATGACCTTCAGAGATTCCAGTCTTTTGCCTTTCATCCCTTCAGGCATTGTAACTCAAACAGCTAAAAGCTGTTCAATCATTGTGCACAGACAATTGTGCATCGTCTGACGATGGAACTTGTGAGCTTCCTCCACTCCCAGAGTGGCAAAATGCCCACAATGTCAAGGAGGCATATCAAACCTCCTTGGCTGCCCCATCTCCATACCCACTCAAGGGTATGGAGATCTAGTATGACCAACATTGGTCATCCTTGAATCCACCATCGCACTTTTGATGCACATTGGTGGGTCCCTTGTGATAGGCATCCGAGTTGCAGCAGCACTTAAACCAACTATGAGCTTGTGTAGATCTTACAAAGATCCACCCAGGGCCCCTACATGATCAGCGTGAACCTTGAGATGATGAGGCTCAGATTTTGGATGAGGGTAGGGACTCTTCCCCCATGTAACGCAGTTACTGAGCCTTTCACGCACAAGACCGTAAGTCAGAACCTATCAATTGATTCTGGCTATGGTTGTGCAAAAA
>JAGGAT010000810.1:0-17129 GCA_017657195.1 Termitomyces sp. T70a | reverse complement strand
CCCCCCCCAACTCAGCCTCCACCCAAACCTCACTTCGTTTGGTTAGGGCTCCAAGTATGTATAGGTAACTCAGTGCTTAATTCCAGCTTCAACCTCACTGCGTTCGGTCAAGGCTTCAGTTTTCACAAACTCTAGGGCTCTAAGTATGTATAGGTAACTCAGTGCTTAATCCCAGCCTCAACCTCACTGCGTTCGGTCAAGGCCTCGGTTCTCACAAGTCAAGCGCTTAATCCCAGCCTCAACCTCACTGCGTTCGGTCAAGGCCTCAGTTTTCACAAGTCAAGCGCTTAATCCCAGCCTCAACCTCACTGCGTTCGGTCAAGGCCTCGGTTTTCACAACTCAAAGCCTCAATTTAGCTTCAATACTGTCTTTGAGCTGCACTCTATGGCTGTCAAAGTTTGGCTAATAAGCAAATTCAGAGTGTGGGAAACTTTGCTATATTAGGTCAAGACTCAAAACATTTGGCTTTTTCCACACTTTCAGACTCTCTGATACCTAGGATACTTTACCAAACAATGTGATATACCTAATAAATACATCTTCCACAAAGGTTGAAACAATGAAAATTATAAATATATTGAAGTAAACAATATAGATGTATATATTTTTGACAATTCTAAATATGAAAAACTTATGAAAAATATGAAAATAATAAGCCAACTGTATGCCGCTACCCTTGGTCAGTGCTGACAAATTTTACGTCAGCACTCTAAATTCCCAGGGGTCGTCGCATTATATATAGATTGTTTCTCGCACCCCTCCTCCATCAACACTGTTTCAACTACCCATCAATATCATTCCTCATTGTTTTCCACGCTCCCCACCGTGCATCAACAGTCTTCGCAATTGTCTCTTGGCTTTCCTCAACTATTATAGTCTTTTGTTACTCGTTTCTTTGTGTTACTGCCCACGAAACTTCTATACTTGTTTCACTTGTGTCTACAGGATGGGAACTCTTCGAGGAAGGGGTATATCTCGGCATGTTTGACTACAGAAGGCACATGGCATTTCCAGCAAACAAATCCATCTCTCAATACATGGAATCCAGCAGGACCGTGCATGTACCCAAGCACGTTATGAACAAAATATCCAAGGTGTGCAAACCAATACTTATTCTGCGGGCCATGATGATGAATGGTGAGTCTGTATGTACTATTATTAATGAGCGACAGCGGTTCCGGACTTGGCTGGGAAACACTCCAGATACTTGCCGAGACTCAAGGTACAACTCCATTGCCTGTACCTGAAGAACATAACGATGGAATTAGCCCTGGGTTAAAAAATATCCTGAGCTTGTGAAAAATGTGAGGTAACTTAGGCCTCGATGTGAGGTATTTTTCACATTGTAAAAAATGTGAAAAATGTAATTAACCATTGCTTCTCTCATTTGGTCAACAAGAACAGCTGTATTTAATGCAGAATTTCATTTATATACTACATTAAATGCAAGCTTAAACTACTTTGTTAAAGATATTCATGCAGGTTCCAGTCATCAGGGCTACCAGAAGGTGCTGATGCAGACTGAATATTTTTGGCACTTTCATGAATAGAAACATCTGCATCACCTCCAAGTCGTTTGATGAGGGCAGAAAGGAGTGGGCTGTCCAGCTTTACAAACTTGGCAATATTCCAGTGGGTGTTGCACCTAACAATTCTCATGTCATCTGGATTGTCAGCATCAAAATGGCTGGATTCATCAACATCAAAGGGATCTGCTTATTCAAATCAAATGGCCTCCAAACATGATTTGTCAACATCAGCAGGGGAAATATTATCATTGTTCATAAGGTACATAAGGCTGGGTGCTGAATATGTTTGATAGACTGAATTGTTGGGACATAAATACTATTAGTGTTGGAATCAGACTGCCCATCACCAAACCCATGTACATAATAGTCATGAAGTTTGGTGCATTCAATGAGATACTCAGGGTCCATTGTACTTTGGTGTGCTGAATTGAACCAGCCAAGATGTGATGTCACAGAATCAATGATTTTGATGATGATTGGGAGGACATGATGCTGGATGCTCTGGATGCATCCCTCACTCATGCTGCTCATGATATGCTTGATGCATTTCTCATTCTGCTGTGTAAAATTCAGAACTCACAATACAGAGAAGATTTCATATGCATTATTATGTCAATAATTGTACATGGCTTCAAAGACTACAGTGGCAAGATCAAAACTGGGACTCAATTTTGGAAGACTTAGCCAATGCTTACCTCACTTGAAAATATCAGAAGGATGTCACACCCACACCAGTACCCACAGATGACCTGGACTCCATTCATATGTCAGACTACAACTTCAAAATTGACGTTGTTGACATCTATATGCTTGACACCCACGTTAAGATCCATCACACCAAAGATTCCAGGACACCTTTAGTCCTTGTCCATTAGGAACACCTTGGTGCAATGTCAGAGAATCCTACACTCACACTGTCTCTTCAAACGTTAGAATTATATACAGAATATGGAGGTGAAAGCCATCTTTTAGTATTGAAGCTTTTGCCAAGGTTCTGTGCAATCTGTATATAGTGAGTTTTCCTTTTTCTCTCCCTTGAACTTGGTAATGATGTCCCTGTGTAGATTACATATCAGCGGCAATATTAGGAAGGTCTTTCAAATGCTTTTAATGCATAAATTTGAATCCTTCAGATCATTGATGTGCAAGTAGCCAAGGAATTGGAGTGCAATGGGGAGAACTGGAGGATCTTGAATGTATGCCCTGCTTGTTGCTATGAGATGAGCTGAATTTTGTATTACATCATTTGTCTGATACATCTATTATTACTACAGTTAGAAAATGAGCCACCCTTGAAATTTTCACATATCTTTGTGCTTGACAGCAATAAATCATTGAAGAGGGTGGCAAACATTAGCAACCGACATATTGGTAATACCTGGACATTCAAGGACAGCAATTACTTCTTTAGCATTGACTTTGTCAACAAATATGCAAGTCAAGAAAAGCGCTGCTGATAAACAGTCAGCTCAAAATGACAGTCTCATCATTGTAGATATTGACTCTGATGAGCATAACTCTGATGACCCTGAAGAAGGTAACTCCAGCAATCCAACAGATGGTGCAACCCATATAGCACAAACACCTTGCACAGACAATTGGAAAGCTGCCACTGCAGACTTGAACAAAAAAATGTGGACTATTTTTGACAAATCAGGTATATTTGCGAGTGCATTCCACCATGGCTTCATTCTGTGGCTAATGGACATGTTACAATCTGGAGAATTGTAAGTTTCTCTCATCTTATGTCCTATGCAAAAAATGCTTTTGATCTACAACCACCACCTGACCAGGATTTTCCCACAGTCAAAGGTGTAAAGGAATGGATACCACAGTACAATGTATGGCAAAAGTGTAATAAAACACCCAAAGCAGCCAAAGGGGGGCACAGACTCCTCAGAAAAACAGACTAACATGTCTCCAGCCAAACCAATCCTCAGAAAAAGGAATTGTTGGGATGTAGACATTGTTGGACAGCAAGTTGTTCAAGAACCAAGAACACTAACTAGACCAAGGACACAGATAGAGGAGGCATATGAGATAGAAATGGATACAGAGACAGAAATGCAAACAGCGGCTAAAGCTGTAACCATAATAGTATACCAACTCAAAAACCTCTGAAAGATCTCCAAAAGTTCTCTGACCATCACATCTAGAGGAGGTGGGCACTAGACGCTGCCCAGGAAATTGCAAAGAAACTCATACCAGAAATTATAAATATGGGTAAAAAACAAAAGGCAGACAATGAAGCTGATACCTTGCACACCCTACAGGAAACAGCAGAACTGTGAGTGATGGTCAAGGACCTCACTAAAGCTGTGAATACACTGTTGACATGCCAGATAATAGCCAACAAAGAGAACTCAAGAATGCAAATGGTAAACCAAGGGACCAGGACCACCATAGCCATGGGACCAATCTACAAGCCAACAAAAGCCAACCAGACCCAAGTCAAAAGCTCAGTACAGACACAACAACACATACCATGATCACCTAGAGATCAATACCACCTGGTATGTCTAATTGTAGTATTATGAGGAGAAAAGGTAGACACAAACATACTAAAACCTCACAGAATTGTCAATATGATGAATGAATGCCTCATGGCATCAAAAAGTGCCAGTTACCTATGCATTGCCTTGGCCCACTACAACTATAACCAGAACATAGTTATCATGATGAGAGAAGATCAGAAGGGAGAGAAACTGAGATTACATGCAGAGGAATTCATAAATATATTTGGTATCCCAATGCACACCATTGAGATGATAACTGACAACAGACGATATAAGATCAGAATCAATGGAGTGTAGATGGAAAGAGATGGAGAAGACAACATCAACACTCTGGAAGACCTGAAAGAGGAACTCAAAAGGTTTAACCCAGTAATATCAAGGGTCACACCAATGGGCAAGCCCAGATGGATATGCAGCGAAACAGACCTGAAAGGTAAGGAATATTCATCAATTGTACTTGAATTCACAAAAGAAGAACATGCAAATACACTAATTGTGACAAAATATGTCACAATATACACCAGGTTCTGCAAAGTGGTATACTATGCAGACTAACTACTGGTACTCCAATGCGGCAGATGCTGGGTGTTAGGACATCACATCTCACGATGCAAAAACAGCACTAGATGTTGAGTTTGCACAGGGGACCATAGTGAGTCAGAACATAGAAGAGGGGCAGAAGAACAGATGATGGTAGGAGAAGGCACACAAGCAGACAAAGACCACCAACAGGAGAGAGAAATGAGAACAAGATGTGCAAACTGGGGAGATGCACACCTAGCAACAGACAGGAACTGCCCAGAGAGGAAGCAGTATGCCATGACAACAAGAGAGAGGAAAAACGCACATGTGGAGAGGGGCATGACAATTAGAAAGAGGAAAGCCAGCAGAAGAAGAGTAGATGAACAGGGATGAAAGAGAGAAGAACAAAGAAACAGAACCAACCAGAAAGGAAGAAAGAAAATGACAATGGTTGGTGGGTTGAACGAGGACATGGACTCAGACCCAGCTGCTTATGTCAGGCACAGCCACACTCATCATAGTCAGGTGACTGACTGCATAATTATTTTTGGGCTTCTGGCTTGGGAGAATCCTTAGACTTGTTTTCTTTGGATTTTCTTCTGCCAGGTGATTAGCTACATTCTGTTGTATTGTAATGGGTTCTAATATACTTTGGATTTTCCTCTGCCAGTTGTGTGATTAGCTGCAACTGCCAGAGGTAACACTTACAGCACAACAAGTCTTCTAATTCTGAGACAGAGGCCCCCTACAGCATACCCAGATACTCTATGCCTCTATTTGCCACCTCCCTATCAGACTTAAGCCCTGGTGCTCCATGTTCTTGCTTGCCCCTTCAAACTCCTCCATGGAGGCCCCAGCTCCACAGGACAACACCTGAAGTTGCTTGCTTCAACTGAAAGCACAGGTGCAACTTATGCAGACCTCCCTCACTTTCCACACTGCCAAACTCTCCACCCTCTGCCAAACTACTGAAGCCATCTCAAATTCACTCTGGACGCTCCTTGAGCATCTTTTTGCATCCTCCACTGCACCCCTGCCTTCTCCAATGCTACCCTCAAAATTTTCTGTCTTGAAAACAGCCCCTCTGATGCAGAGATGTGCCAACATTCCCCACCTGGCACTCTCTGATGCATATGACAGTAACTGTGCATCTGGAGAGCAGTTCCTCCAATCTTGCATCACTTATATTCAGCTCTGCAGAAATGACCTCCTCTCTGACAAGCTGAAGATTGCATGGGTCCTGTCCTACATGAAGTCTGGATGGGCAGCCACCTACATCATGAGGGTCTTCTGATGCTCTCAAGGCATCAGCAAATTCACAGAGTGGGCTGAGTTTGAGCAAGAGTTCTGAAATGAGTTCTTTCCCTAAAACCCTGCCAAGACTGCCACACTGGTCTTTAAGGACCAGAACTAATATGGACAAGACAAGTAGTTCCTGAATGAGTACATTGATGTATTCTGAGCCTTAGTGGAGCAGGCTGAGTACTTTGACAGCCTTCAACTTTGCCTGATGTTCTGGAAGGGGCTGCACCCAACTCTCATGGAGCACATGGACAACCTGGTCAAAGAATGCCCTGCCAACAACCAGATTGTATTGTAGTACCAGGTAGCCCATGATCAGGAGCAGCTCATAGAGCTCAAGTGCAACTTGCACTGGGCTGCTGCCTCTGTCTCTCATGCACACCCCCAAGTTCCTTCTTCTTACATACATGCACCCCTACTGCTTGCTACTCTTGTGGTGGTGCAGCCTGCATACATGGCCCTACTCTCTGGAGCTCCAATGGATGTGTGTCAGGTTCCGCTGACCTAGGTGCCTTTCCTAGTAAGCAATGACCTTACAAGGCGCAAGTGAGTGCTGAACTATGTAAACGCAGGGTCGAGAGCTCTGGAATGAGTTCCAGCATGCAAGATGGTTGTGAAGTGAGTCCTGGGGGTGGTGGGCTTACTCCAGGGTTGGGCGAGTGGTCGAGTCAACGGGAGAAATCTTGGAGACAAGACGGGAGCAATTTTAAATAAGTGGAGTGCATGCCAGTCAATGATGCACATGCTGAAGTATTAACTAAGGCAAGCATGAAAGAGATAGAAACAAGCATCGTAATAGTGAGAATAGGGTACATGAGGGCTGACTATGGTCCTTATATACTATGGTAGGGGGAGGTAGGGTCTAGAAAGGATTCCAGGGGGGGCTCCAGGGACTCTATATATGGTGGCAGGGCAGGGGAGGCAACTGTATTGGGGAGATCATGCAGTGGTCCACAAGATTGATGGGAGTTCTGGTGTGGTGATCTGCATGATGCATAATGGCTGAGTGGGCCACGTGAGTCATGATGGCTAGGGAGCCCATGTGTGATGGCCCAAGGTGATGTGTGATGGCGAGGTGTTGTAGGTGGGTGTCTGGAGAGTTTGGAGGTTGTTGGGGGATGTCGGGGGCAAGTCGTAACAATGTGGATAGGTTCTAACAATGTGGACAGGTCCCAACAGCAATCTGCCTTTCCACTCCTATGCTGGCATTGCATCGCACCTGGCCACTTCACACAGAGGTGCCTCCTTGGGCTCAAGATACATTACCTTGCCCTGGAAGAACAGGAGGAGTTGCTCCTGCAGCTCCTGGCAGCTTCCAATATGGCTGTCCTGAAAGAGTGCATAGGAACAAAACCAGAGAGATGTGATGGAATAGGGATAATGGAAGAGAGTTTTTAGTGGCAATACATGAATAGTATGCCCCCATTGTCTAATGCAGATTGGTTTGCTTGTCTGTTAGTAAATGCTATCAATACAGTTTCTGCTGACAGCTTTACATCTGCTACTATAAACACTCCCTCTGATGTACCCTTTCTCCCTGAGACAACTACCCCACTTGCCCCTGCTCCTCCTCAATCATGACCTCAACTCCTAATCTGAGAGCAATGCCTTCTCTGCTGCTACATGATAGCCTCAACTCCCTCCACAAATTTGCTTCAGTTTGATGTTGAAATAAAGACTACAGACACACAGCAGGTTTGGAACGTCACCGCCCTTCTTGACTCTGGAGCAACAGGGCTATTCCTAGACTCTGGCCATGTGGAGCATTACCAACTCACTATGTAACCCTTCTTGTCTCTGATCCCCATGTACAATGTTAATAGCATCCCAAATGAGGCTGGCTCCAACCATGCTGTAGTGGACTTGGTCCTCCATTACAAGTCCCACTCCAAGCAGACTACCTTTATAGTCACCAGTCTAGGGAAGCAGGAGATGATCCTCAGCTTCCTCTAGCTCTAAGAGCACAACCTAGAAATTGACTGGGCCAGGGAGGAGGTAAGCATGAGTCAGTGCCACTGATGCTCTGCCATTTGTGCTGCAGAGTTGAAGAAGGAGCAGCTCATTGTGAAATGGGAACATGCTGCTATCCAGGCTTGTCAACTAGGCTATCTCTTCTTTGCAGACTTTGACCTCCTAGACTCCCTGCTCCTGGCATTTCCTTATAAAGAGGCCCTCTATAAGAATGACAGACACAGTAGGAGGTACTCTAAGCAGAAAGGGGGAAAGTTCTGACTTGCCCAGGACCCAGAGCAGCCAGACAATGCCATTGAAGTAGGAGACCACATCTATGCCACTGCACTGTGGACACTACTGTCCTCCAGGAAGATCTGGGCTAGCCAGACCACCTCCTAGCAACTAGCCCAGGCCTTCACAGCAAATGCTCCCATACAGGCCTTTCAAGATGTGGTCCTGGGCCATCTGCACAACTTTGAGAATGTCTTCTCCAAGGCTTTGTTTGACTCCCTTCCAGAGCACAAGCAGTGGGACTATGCTATTGAGCTAATGCCTGATGCCACCTCCACTAGCTGTAAGGTCTATTTGCTTGCTCCAAAGAAGCAGGACAAGCTAGACATGTTCCTCCAGGAGAATCTCAAGTCTGGCCACATATGCTCCTCCAAGTTCTTGATGGCCTCACCAGTATTCTTCATCAAGAAGAAGGATGGCTCCCCTCTGGCTAGTCCAGGACTATTATGTGCTCAATGTGATGACCATCAAGAACTGCTACCCCCTTCTCCTCATCTCTGAGCTCATTAACAACCTCCAGAGCACATGCTACTTCATGAAATTGAACATCTGGTGAGGCTACAACAATGTAGGCATCCAGAAGAGAGATAAGTGGAAGGAGCATTCCAGACTAATCACAGGTTGTTCAAGCTACTCATCATGTTCTTTGGGCTCACAAACAGTCTGGCCACCTTCCAAATGATGATGAACAACATCTTCTGGAACCTGATCACAGAGAGTGTAGTGTGTGCATACCTTAATGAAATCCTCATTTATACTAAGACCCTAGAGGAATACTGTTGTATCACCCATGTTGTCCTGGACCATCTGCATCAGCAGCAGCTCTACCTCAAACCAGAAAAGTGCAAATTTAAATGGACTTACATCAAATACCTGGGGCTGATCATTGTGCACAAAATGGCAGAAATGGACCTGGTGAAGGTAGCTGGTATTGTGCAGTGGCCAGAGCCCCAAAACAGGAAGTACAGGCCTTCTTGGAATTTGTAAATTTCTACTGGCAGTTTATCCAGGACTTCTTGCACTATGCGCACCCTCTGTTTGACCTCACCAGGAAGGATGTAGGCTGGAGGTGGGGCAGCACAGAGCAGAAGGCTTTTGACACCCTCAAGTCTGCTGTCACTTTCAAACTAGTCCTGGTGTTCCTGGACAACAACTGCCCCTTCTGCCTCGAGACTGACAGCTCTGACTTCATGATGGGTGCAGTCCTGTCTCAGGAATCCCCAGAAGATGGCAAGTGGCACCTAGTCGCCTTCTATTCCAAGAGTCTCAATGCCATGGAGCACAACTATGAGATCTATAGCAAAGAGATGCTGGTGATTATTCAGTTCTTAGAGAAGTGGCACTACTTCCTGAAAGGAGCTCAGCACAAGTTCAAAGTCTGGACAGACCACAAGAACCTGAAGTACTTTCAGACAGCCAAGAAGCTCAACTATTGACAGACATGCTGGTCCTTGTACCTTGCCAACTTTGACTTCTCCCTCCACCACAAACTGGAGTGAACTATGGGGAAGCCCAATGCACTGACTATAGCTCCAGGTCCAGGGACAACAACAACTTGGTGCTCCTTTATCCAGAACTGTTTGCTATCTAGGCCCTGAAGAGCATGTCCATGCAGGGAGATGAAGTTAACATACTCTGGGACATCCAATGAGGCAACTGGAGAGGGGTGTATAAGGACTCCATACCCAGAGCTGTGCTGGCCCTCTGCTCTGGATGAACCATAGGAGCTAAGTCTGTATGTGCAGAGGAGTGGGGCCTGCAGGACAGCCTCTTCACCTTCTATGGCCACATCTATGTCCCCAATGATCTGGAGCTTTGGAGGTACATTGTTAAGCAACACCATGACTCTTGGCTTGTAGAACACCCTGGCTGCTGGAAGATGCTGGAGCTTGTATTCTGGAACTATTGGTGGCCTCAGATGTTGCACCAGCACCTACAACCTATACCTCCAGACCAAACTCCAGTGACACCTCCTAGTTGGACAGTTGCACCCTCTCCCAGTACTGGCAGCATGTTGGAGCTTGGCCTCTGTAGACTTCATTATGGAACTACTGGACTCTCATGGCTATGATGCAATCATAGTTGTCATAGACCTGTGTGGTAAGCAGGCCCATTTTATTCCAATCTACACTACGTGCTCTGTCATAAATGCCACCTCTATCAGAAGAATGTGTGGAAGCTCCATGGCCTCTCTGATACCTACATCTCAGACTGGGGGACACAGTCCATTGTAGAGTTCACATGCAAGCTCTGCCAACTTCTTTATGTCAAGCTCTACACCTCCACTGCATATTACCTGCAGTCTGATAGGACTGAACAGGTTAACCAGGAGCTCAAACAATACCTCCAACTGTTCTGCAATTAGCAGCAGGACAATTGGGATGAGCTCCTCCTGGAGGCAGAATTCCAGTACAATAACCACATGCACTCCACCACTAAGGTTTCTCCATTCCTCCTGGACACCGAGCAATACTCCCAGATGGGCTTCAAACTCCTTGTACACCAATCTGAGAACAAGTCTGTCAATGAATTCATGGATCAGATGTGTGAAGCTCAGGAGAAGGCAAGGCAGTCCTGACCAAGGCAAAGAATGACATTACAATTGAGGATGACTCCTGGCTCCTGCATACAAACCTGGAGACTGCATGTACTTGGATTCCTCCAACATTACCACTACACAACTATCCAAAAAGCTGTCTCACTGCCAACTCAGACCATACCTAGTAGAAAGACAAGTGGGCTCCCTGGCCTACTAGCTCTGGTTGCTCCTAAGAATGCACAAGCTCCACTCAGTCTTCAACATGGTCAAGCTCACCCCAGCTCCAAATGACCCCATACCAAGATGACAAGCACCACCACCCCTGCCTCCAGTCCTAGCAGAAGACAGCCCAGAATATGAGGTAGAGAAAATCCTGGACAGCCATCTCTTCCACTGCAAACTAAAGTATAAAGTAAAGTGGAAGAGCTACAGTATTGAAGACATCTCCTAGGAGCCTGTCAATAGCATCCATGCATCCTCCCTTTTTAGGGAGTTCCACTATACACACCCAGATGCACTGCAGGCCATTCAAGGCCTCTACCCCATCTTCCCAACTGATCTGGCCCTCCAAGACCTGTTCTACTCTGCATGTTGAGGCACCACACTCTAAGGATAGAGTGATGTCAGGGGACTCCCCTCTCTGTTTTTTTTCTTCTCAAGTTCATTCACTATTACCATTCTTACTTAGTTACTTCAGTATGCCAGCCCAACTTTCAATGGCCCATTATGTCACTTTAGTTCCAATAGCTGATTATGTCAGCCTTGGTTTCAACAGCTGCTTATATCAGCCTTGGTTCCAATAGCTGCTTATGTCAGCCTTGATTCTAATAGCTGCTTATGTCAGCATCCAACAGGTTGAACCCAGCACAGCCACACTTGTCATGGTCAGGTGACTGACTGCATGATCATTTTTGGGCTCCTGGCTCAGAGAAATCCTTAGACTTGTTCTCTTTGCATTTCTCTTTTTGCCATGTGATTAGCTACATTCTGTTATATTGTAATGGGTTCTAATATACTTTGAATTTCCCTCTGCTAGTTGTGTGATTAGCCGCAACTCCCAAAGGTTGCTCTTACAATCACTTTACCAGCCAAGAGCATATACTCATAGGATCATTACTCCTACACACTCCACAATACTTTACTGAGCAGAATGCTCTATCCTGCCCTTATAGTCAGCTCTTTTTCATTTCAACACCCTCTGGCATCCCCAGTTTATTATAAGCAAAGTTTAATGAAACTTATGATGGTCTTATAGGCGGGTATGTAATGGCTATGGTCATTACATTATACCCTTGTTTAGCATTTAATTATATTAATATTATCTAATTTACAATACCGTATTTAGTTTGAGGTCACACCTATGTGACCTTAATAGACTTTTTTCACATTACCATAGTCAGAATCAATAGATAGATTCTGACTTATGGCATGTGCATAAAAAGCCCCATAACAACTATTATATATAGTCCAAACATCAAGCTTTAGAATTTTTGCAGTGGCCTATATGTAAATATCCTTATGTATTTGCTTTCCATAGTAGATGAGAAAGTATGGGCTGTTGTGAGCATGGCATGCCTAAACCCTATAGAATTGCAGGATATAGCTGAATATTAGAATTTACAAGACAAAATATAAGTGTTTTTAACAATTGCACATGTGAAGTTCCTGCCTAATGCTCATGAGACTGACATGCAGTCTGAGGAGTCTGCTTCTATAATACAAACATGTACAATATCAATTGTATTTCTCAGCTTGTTAGAAATCTAGGTGTCAAAAAAGCAATACTGATGGAATGAGTGAAGTACAATCATAGCATTTAGGCTTTGTATGTAACTTACAGAATTTTTATGCGGGCTAATAGGCTGTTAATATGTAATACATGCAGAGTGACAACAGAAAATTAAGATAGCAGTGACTGTACATACATATGTACATCATATTGGTTATGGAAAAACACCAATTATTCAACTCTAAAGAAAAGAAAGGAAAGTTCAATATGTACATAAAATACATAAGGAAACAAAAATGTCAGCTATATCAAGAGCTTAAGAAACCGAAATGCAAAAGGAAAAGGGGATGACACTGCATAGGCATCAATTTGATGAAAATTGAATTGAATGGCTAAAACTGCAAATAAAAAAATCACAAATAACTCAGTGAAATATATGCTGGGTATACATGCACAGATACACTCATAAAAATAAATTAACAAATCTGAAGACAAAGGGGAGGAAGGGCTTACTCACGACACACATGCATGCACAAATAAAATTCAAAATTGATGAATCTGGGGGCTTGCTATCAGTGTTGTACCTAAGCCTTAGGGCTTAATAAGGTTTAAGGCTTAAAAACATATTAAGCCTAAGCCTTAGAATTGTTGAGGACATGACCTGAAGGCTTAATTAAGGCTTAACATTAAATGACCATTTTAGATAGAATATAATTGATGCATAGTTACAGGTTGGCAGTAAGTTGAATAGTAATTTGATAAAAATTTGCTCCTTTGACACTCCCCAATGCCCTCACCCCATGGACCTATTTGGGAATACTTTCTAAGAGGCAAAAAACAAAATGAGTCTCATGTCCGAGCCCACTGTTGTGGTTGCATCGAGAAACGTCAGCCAAATGAAGTTGTTGTTGAGCTTGATAGCGATGGGAGGCCTGCATTACTGTCATCAGATTTATGTGTCATCCAAAGTATATGTACTCACAGTTGAAAGAGAGCCGATGGACCTGACAGCATATAGCATGCAAAGAAAATGTTGGTGGAGTCCATGGGGTCCGTGAATCAATGATTGCCCACATTCTGGGCAATGGAAAGGATGGGCCATACCCAAATACATCATCTGATGCCCGTAAAGCTGCACACCAACTGAAGAAAGGGGATAAAAAGAGGAAACTCCCAGATGCAGATTCTGACAGTGATGTCAACACTATACAGAAGCCAGCAAAGAAAAGGATGCTCACCAAGGTGCAGGCATCAATGCATCAATCCCAGCTCAAGGTTTTCCAGGGCCCGCGTCTCCCATTCACCTCTGATCAAGCTGGAATTGTCTGGGAGCAGTTTCTTCATGCAACAGTGTCTGCAAATCTCCCGTTTTGATGGATTGAAGACCTAGAAGTCATAATACTGTTTCTCCTCTTTTGGTCCACAGCAGGTGATGTCATTCTGTCTTGCCAGCAAATATCTGGGCTGCTTTTAGATAAAGATGAAGCAGTTCACAAACGAGTGAAGAGAGCTTTGCAGGGCAAATACGCAGTGCTGACATTGGACAGATGGAAGGATGACTCACAAAATGCTATCAGTGGTGTCAACCTTTCAGTTGAAGGAAAGGTATATGAAAACAATTTCTTGATAGGAAATAGTCTCACCTTATGATTCTCCTGGCCTTAGACATATCTTATTGACTTGATCAACTCCATGGCACATAAGAAGGACGGGGCAGCAATGTGTGGAGCTTCTGAGGGAATGATTGATAGAGTGGAACAGGATTATATTGTTGCCTTGTGCTGTGATAATGATGGAGAGAGTCAGCAAGGTAAGAAGGATGTTGTATTGAAGAGAGACCCTGGTTGTTTGGTTCTCCATGCTGTGTGCATCAAGTACGTCACTCTATTTCTTCCCCATTCAGAATAAACAATAATCTCTTTCAAGTTTCAGCTCACTCTCGGAGACTACTTCATTGAGAATGAGGAAGCAGCACAGACTGCTGAAGAAGCAACTTGTCTTATTGGCTGGGTTCTCAATCATGGACAAGTTTGCTCACTTTTTGATGAAACTCAGGAAGAACTCATGCCAGGCAAAGTTCTTGCATTCCTGGTTGTGAATATCACAAGATGGAATACCCATTACATTGCGTTTGATCAACTGCTTACCTTGAAAGATGCTATGCATCAAGCAGTAATTTTACAGAGGGACAAGATAGTAGCAAGTCAGGTTGGTGCAGAGAAAAATGCACAGAAGAAGAAGCTCAAGAAGGAAGCTAATGCGCAATGTGATCGTGTTGACGATGGAGGATTCTGGTGCCATCTCAAGTCCGTTGTCAATGACCTTGAGCCTATTTGCCTTGGTGTCAATATGAATCAAATGGACATAATGCGTCCAGATCAGGTTCTACTAACATTTGCAGGCATCTTCTTATATTTCCAGAAGCATTCATCACTACTGGTATGGCAAAAAGAATTGAAAAGAGATGGAAAGCACTTGACCAGCCAATGTTCATTTTGGCATTGGTTCTAAATCCTTTTAAACAGCTTTTGCACTTTGGTGATAAGGCCACAGTTAGTCAGTTCATGCTTCATACAATTTTACTGGAGGTACAAAAGCTTTTCTTCATGCTGAAATTACATTACTCAATCTTTTGTAGACCTACCGCTGTGTCTGTTCTCGTCCACCCAAAAATTCATGTTCACCAGATGAGCAGGCTACATACAATGAAGAAAAGGAAAAGAAGGAAAGGAGTATATCAGAGGTGTTCTTCAGCTATCTTGCTGGGAAAGGGGCTTTTGCTGATTGGGAGCAGAACAAGGCAGCCTTCGAGCATGTAAATGTGAGTATTTCTTCATCTGACAACTGAACTATATTCACAGATTATAGGGTGATAATCCAGTTGCTATGTGGACTGCATTCCTTGATACTCCGTCCACTGCTGAGCTCACCGACTTTGCTATCCTGCTTTTGAGTATATCAGTCAATCAAGCAGGGCTTGAGTGGAATCTTTCTGATCTGAAAATCAAGAAAACCCACCTTAGAAATTGGTTAAAGCTGCCAAGGCTCAAAAAGATGGAAAAGGTCAGTCAAAAGATAGGTATACAATGATCTACAAGACCTAACTATGTTTTCAGGTTGGGGCTGATATCCGGGCATCACATCATGAGGCTGGTCTCATTAATGAGCGAAAACAGCGTCATAATCATGACAATGTCAAAGTAAAAGATCTTCTTGCCGTTCCCAGGTATGCAGATTTACTAGATTGCAATGATGAGGGGACAGGTGAAAATGATTGAGTGCCTGTAATGGCTCAAGTATTGGTAAAGTCATGAGGAGGATGGCGCAGGGAGATGGCAAAGTGGGTAGAAAAAAAGCAAGGAGAAGAGAGCGATGATGAAGATCTTGCAGATGCCATGTATGGGCGCCAACGTTTGAAATGGTTGCCACGGTCATTGGATCTTCTATTTACAGGAAGAAAAGAGACAGATATCGATCAGCAAATTTGTAGAATGCGTCAGAGGGCAGCACATACTGAAGAGGCACGGTTGATGGAGTTGCTGGCTGATGAGGAGGGAGGGATCCGGTGACGATTTTGAAGAGTAGAAAGTCATTGGAGGCTTATTAAGCCCTTAATATTAAGCCATAATTAAGGGTTGTTATTAAGGGTTAAGCCTTAATAAAAAAAATTGCCCTTATTAATCCCTTAGAATACAACACTGCTTGCTATATATAATACAGACAAACACAATAAACACAAATAAATTGATGAAACTGGGGACAAAAAGTCGAGTAGAACGGCCTCGATCTACTACATCTCGGAACTCCATAGCAGAAACTTGGTTGAATGGATCTCACGGTCATATGGACAATTTTTCAGAAGCTTATACAGGCTGCCTGAATGGTTTTACAATTATATCATGCGTTGTTTGTGCGTTTCCTAGGGAATGGAAGATGAGTGACCTCGAATACAAGGGAACAAGGTTTACTTGCAGTGCTGTCAAGGGGATCTCCCGAGGAACAGATACTTCCGTCCGAGTCCCTGCAAGCATTTTTCGGAAGCTTGTGCGGGAGTTCAGTCTGTGTATATATGTGATAATTGATGCAAAATCTATGGTAGAAGAAGACAAAATTGGCATACGTTACCTACAAATGAAACGAGGTAGGATTTGATGAAAGGCTGCATTTGTAAACAATGTCAGTCAAGCTTACTAGCATTGAGTTGACGTAGACTGGATCAGCAAAGGGATGAGTGAAAACAACACGATTGATGGCGGTTACAGACATTTTCCGTTGACCATGAGGAAAACTTGTCATCAATCAATGCTCGTCAACACAAGGTATTCGGCAATTCAAACGAGAACATACAAACATAGAGACAAGTTATAGGGAAGGTCCGAGCCAAGTGGAACTGATGGATAACATTTGATCAACAGTTAACAAGCATGGGTAAAGTATTGCTCACAGCCAGAAGCGAACAGGTTGAAACGATGCTTGTAAGTAGTCCAATTCCGATACTGTGAGTTTTTCAATCAGTATTCCAAGAAATTGATTGAATTCTCTCGCCTGAAGACAATCAGACGGTTGATTACGTTTTGAGACCTGAAAGGGTACATCGTATAGAGAGCGTAAGTTAGAGAACTACAATAGAGTTCACCTTTGGAATGCGGTAGGCATTCCCCAGAGGAATGAAACAAGCGATACGTTGATCGACACATCACACAAGATGCACATGGCCAAATGGACTGAGTACAAGCCCTGTCTCCAA
>JAGGAT010000809.1:0-17139 GCA_017657195.1 Termitomyces sp. T70a | reverse complement strand
TTTGAAAAGAGGGAGTATTTCTGACCAACTTGCCATTATTTACTCCCTCTTTTCAAACTCAGCTGCACATGTGACCTCAGCATGTGACCTAGACCTGGAATCCAGACATGTGACTACAAGCAGGTGATCTGGACATGTGATCCTCACATGTGACTTATATATCATGTGATTTACTTTTATTTTCTGAGCGCCTGGCAAAGTGAATCCTTAGACTTGTTCTCTTTGGATCTTCCTTTGCCAGGTGTGTAGTTGTTATTACTTACTTCTATTACTTATACATACACTAATACACTTTGGATCTTCCTTTGCCAGCTGTGTGACTGAGCCATAGCTTCCAAAGGTCGCCCTTACAGGACATGTCTATTGAACCAGTTCCATGCCTCTCCATTGATGAATTCATAGAGCACAAATATGCGCTCCTGGTCTATGTAATCTCCACCATAGCAGCATGCTGGTAAATGATAGCAGACATCTATAGCCCAGTCTTCTAACTGGGAGAGCTTATGTCCTCCAGCATATGCTTTGATATGCTTTCCTTCAGCTTGATGAGGCTTACCCCTGTCAGGAAATTTAAATTGGACTCCCAGAGAGTTATTGACTAAGCAGTTGAGGTGGTCATGCATATGATCTATGTAGATCTTAACTGCCTCATTTATTCCTGGCATGCTCACATGCAAACCATGGAGTGAGGGCAATGACCATGCCCTTATGGCTTGATATTGAGGCTCTGCAGTCCTGCATTTGGAACAAGGACCTTGTGGAGCCTGAAATACTGGTGGTTCTAGTTGATAACCAGGAGGTCTACAATTGTCTTGGTGATCTCTTTCATCCTGGTTGTTACTACAATGACACTGTTCACAGTCACTGTAGTGGTCATTGTTACCACTTTCATCCCCTGGATTTTTGTCCAGTTCACCAGTCCTTGCAACAAATTGTTGCCTCATATCATTTATGGGCATAACACCTTCACACCCTTCAAAAACTATATCTTGGTCACCTATTAACAACTTTCTTCAATCCTGCAAATCTTGATTGCAGATGTGTTGGTAATTTACATAGTCATTCCAGTTGTCCACTAGAGTAGACTTGCCTTGTGGCATGTTGCAGTGTTACTGGTTCCTCTGGAATGCATTCCTTGCATTCCTCTTCCTTAATTGTGATGTGTCTACAGAGCATCCTGGTCTTAGGCAGATCTTCCACCTCCTTATCACTAGCAGGATAGAATGTTTCTGTTTCTACTTCTGATATTGCCTAATGAGGCATTCCACTGGTATTAGCTTGCTATTGTATGGCATTTTAATGCTTCTCAGAGTCCTGCTAGAACTCAAATTCAAGATATCCATCACTTCCACAATATTTGGTGCTCACTGATGCAGTACTGCATTGTAGTCTACCAATTCAGCCAGAGTGGCTGTTGATGTTGCTGTCCCTTGGGCTAGCTTATGCTCTACATACTTATTGAGCTCAAGCTCAAAGATATGCATAAAAAGTTTGATGTATTCTATTGAATCAACCCTCAGTATATGCTGGCCTCTATCAGCCAGTAATTGTAATGCTTTACTACATAAAGCTGTAGGTGATTTTGCGTCAATCCTTTACTGACTGTTGGAAAATGGTCCAGTACCAGCTGAAGCTAGACTGACAGGGTCAAAAGCAATCTTCCACCCTCCTTTTTATCAGAGGAGTCCAGTTCAGATACTATGTCCAGAACTTCTCCAAGGCTCTTGTGCCTTACTAGTGGCTCCTAGCCACTCCTTCTTGGCCTCTCCACAGTTGGAAGTGCTGGCAATGCCTCTTTCTCCATTCTCTCTGTCTGCTTAGTCACTTTTGCTCCCTGTAGGATTGTCATCTGCTCCAACAACACCTCCTTTGCTCAATTAGCCCCTTGTTTGGGCTGCATCATCCAGACTGGGGTACTATGTGCTAGCATGCTTTTCTGCATTGTGTCTGCATATGGGACAGATCCACCCATCACCCCTGCTAAGAGCATAGTATTCTCAGGCAAATTTGGAGAGATCAACAACACTAGATTTGTTGCTACTAGAAGCAACATTCCCAATGCAAACAATTTCTCCCCTAGTCTAGAACCAGGGTTCAAGATCAATTTCATCTATAATATGGATAGTCTGCCTGGCATTCCAAAGCTCTTGCTCATATCAAGAGTCACTTTGTCATTCCATTTTAGCAGGGGCTGATATTTCAATGCTGAAGGCATCTCAGGATATTTGGAGCCAGCTGTTGGCTCTGAGAAACCTGGTGGTTGCTCAGCTGGATTAGCTATGAGAACTAGATGTTGACATGGCAGAAAAAAAGTTGCAAAGTTTGATAAGAATTGCCTAGCAAGAGCCCAGAGCTTAAAGCTAATAGCAAAAGATTTTAAAAAATGTAGCCATTGGCTACAAATAGAACAATCTTGTGTGGTTCACACAGTAGCTGAATCAGACCAAAATATTGGATTAGACTATATACATTGTGAATGTAAGGGCAACCTTTAGAAGCTATGACTCAGTTATATAGCTAGCAAAGGGAGATCCAAAGTGTATTAGTATATGTATAAGTAATAGAAGTAAGTAATAACAACTACACACCTGGCAAAGGAAGATTCAAAGAGAACAAATCTAAGAATTCACCTAGCCAGGCGCTCAGAAAATAAAAGTAAATCACATGATATATTAGTCACATGTAAGAATTACATGTCCAGATCACCTGCTTGAAGTCACATGTCTGGATTCTAGGTTTAGGTTACATGCTGAGGTTACATGTGCAGCTGAGTTTAAAAAGAGGGAGTAAATAATAACAAATTAGTCAGAAATACTCCTTCTTTTCAAACTCAGCTCAAGTTCATGCGTGAGAAAGTTTGGCCTCAGGCTGAGTAAATCCCAGAAATGTAGCATATACTGTTCCTCAAACTAAGTAGGCAGAGGTCTGAAAAGTTAAGAGCAAGGTTGAAAAGTGTTTAGTGAGTAGAGAACAAGGCTGAGGAGTGAAGAAGTAGCAGTAAAATAGTAGTCTTCTGACATTACCTCCCCCCTTTGAGTGCAGCATCTCAATGTACTAGATAAAAGTAATCCCTAATAGCCTGGTCCACCTGTGAGGTAGGATAAATATCTTGAATAGCATATGGAGCCCAAGAGTATTGACAATAAAATTCCCAGACCAATGCTGGAGCATGGACATTCTTCTGAGGTTCCCAAGAAATGTCTTCAATCCCATAGCCCTTTCACTTTACTTTGAACTAGAGTTTGCAATGGAACAAGTGGCTATCTAGTATTCGCTCCACCTCATACTCTTCTTTATTGTAAATACAAGATGTTCTTATATAATCTACAAATCCATGTCAATGGCATGCATCAGAATCTAATTTGGTATACTAGGTGCTGGTGGCGCTCAAACTATGTAGTGCTAGTAACCTTGTGGATTACAATTCCTTATCTACTCTTTGTATCCATTCAATATCCTATATTCATTACCATCATTGCATTCTATTATTAATTCAGTGCAGGAAGCACTATGTAAAAACACTTTCAAAGCCATTGAAAAGGCCCTAATAATAAATAAGTCATGCAATATTACTGGTATTACTGCAACAGCATGCACACAGCATAACTACCTTGCTTCTAATAGTGTAAAAAACTTGATTTGTGGTGAAGACCAAGTTTACTGAAGGTAGTGAAGACAAATTGGCAGTGGGTAGCAGAAGCCAGACAAGAAATAATTATTTCTTTTGAATTAAACTTGTGCTCAATATTGAGGAGCAGCAGTAAGTTGTATAGCTAATGGTTCCAACAATTAAAGGTTCAGAATTGCAATTCAGGACCAAGTTCATTATCTAAATTGTTATAGCAATAATGACTGGCAAAAGGTGCTCAATATCCTTGTTGTTTTTCACAAAATATAAACTCTTGAGCACTTTCAAAGCCAGCTATATATTTAGCCTTGTAAGAGAATGCAGCTACAGACTTTTGCTTGTGTGCTGCCTATGACATAACTTCTAAGCCCAAGCTCCAAGCATAGCCACTAACACTGTGGCATATGTCAAAACAATTAGCCCAATCCTAATCAGTAAAGCCTGTGAAATTAGCAGGCATATCACTACCTCCAAGTACTAACTTGAATTTCTGCATGCTCTTGAGATATTGTATGAGGCAGATAGTGGTCCTCCAGTAGACACCAATATATGAATCAACATATTGAGTAAGCTGCTGTACATTATATACAATGTTTAGGCAGGTGGAAATTGCAATGTACAGAAGGCATCCAACAAGAGACCTATATAGTATCTTGTCAAGGACATCTATTTCATCCTTTGAAAGGGAAGACCTGCCAACCCTGCAAAGTTGAGACCTGATTCTATAAGGAGCAATAGTAGTGCCACATTAGTTTGGCCAAACTGCAAAATAATTTTGTTGATGAGCATAATCTACAATAGTTTCACAGTGTGTTTATTATAGTCCTACTCTACTACAATGCCAACTATGAACCTAGATAGGCCAAGGTCTGATATTGTCCAGACTGACTGCAGCTGTTCCTTAAATCACTCATTCTTGGTTGTCACTTGCAATCAAGAAAAAGTTGTTAACATGTATGGCTGCTATTACTATATCCATATTAGACTTATAGTAGTATGCACATGATTTGCAAGATAAGCAAGTAAAGCCCCACAATAGCATGTTGGTATTGAGAGTGTAGTTCCAGATGCGTTCTGCCTGTTTTATGCCATAGATTCTATATAGCAGGCACCATACCCAGTTCTCCTTCTCTAGTTCTTTGAAGTCTGCAAATTGCATTATATATTGAGTTTCCTCCTCAGAGAGGAGTCTGTAGAGGAATGCTATTTTGATGACTATTTATATCACATTCAAACCTTGCATCACTACAAGGTGCAGGAGTATTCATTATAACTCCATACATGCAGTCAGCAAAGTTGTCCATGAGTAATTCTGCCCATATATCTGCCCATACTCCTTGAAGACCAACCAGACCTTGAAGCAGTATGGCCTGCTCTTTCTCATTACATTTGACTTTGAAGACAGGTCTTTTTTTTACAAACTTTATGGCTTGCAGGAACCTTGTTATGAGAGATCACCTTATACACAGTCATTTTTTAGAGATCACAGCTTGTTGTGATATTTAGCTTCCCACTTCTTGGCATAGAGTAATTTCATGGCTTTGCACCAGTTCTTGAGTTCATCACCTAAGTCAATAGAGGTTAGGTCTTCCAGGAACTCTGCTACAGCCAGTAGGTGGTTGTTTTGCCCTGATTGTTGGAACCTGAGTCTCACCAGAGCATTGCGATGAGGTTGGTTCAGGCCCATTGGTCAATGGGGCTTCTCTATTGTCAGGTATTGGTCCAGGTAAATAAGCCACAGCTGGTTCATTACTATTGTCTAATGGGAGGAGGGCATTTGTGGATCCCTCTTCCATTCTGCTGATTGACATCAGAATGCTTAGTATTGTGGATAATGTAGGTGTTTTCTAATCAATTAGTACTGAGATCAGGTATCTGTCATGTTGTTTGAGGCAACAGACATGGTATGACTCATAAATCCTTTGAGTTCTGGGGTAATAGCATCTGTATGCCTTCAAATTTTATATGTACTCAATAAGAGTACATCCTATTGCCCATGCATTGATTTTTGAGTTGTACTGGTCTTGTGTAAATACAAATGCTTTGCAGCTGATTTTATGCATATAAAAGAAGTTGGGAAAGTACCTGTACCATAGTTTAAAAAGTGTCTTGCCATTCTGTGACTTTGTTGCTGTTTTTGCATATAAATATGCTGCTATCAAATAAAATTTATCCCATAGTAAGTCTGGACACTTAGTAGCAAGCCTTATTGTCCTGGCTTTGCCTTGAAGCATTCCATGCATTTCTTCAATGCACTCCATGTGTTTTTATGTGTAAGGGGCTGCAAATTTGCATTGCATTTCTGTCAATGCAATTTATTCTCCCATCTGATGGCTCTTTAGCTCACTGTCATTACCTATTTAGTAAATTCCAACTTTGAGACCTGTTTTGAGTTCTCATTGTTTTTGCCAGGTCTGAAGTGCTTCAAGTGCAATGCTTTTTGCCCTTAGAGGGATTGTCCAGAGCATGTTCATATAGTTGTTGACAATATCCATAATGTATTTGTTCTTAGTATAGGATTGTACACTCATTGGTCCAGCTAAATCTATTTAGACCATTTGCTACTTCTTAACTGCTCTACACCCCTTGTCCCATACCTTGCACACTAGTGTTTTCATCTGTTTGCTGATGATGCAGGCATCACATTTAGGTTGCACAAGGAGGGAGGCTAATGCATAACTGGAAGCAGGCTGGTGCAGGCTATAGTAGTGACAACTTGGTAGTTTGCATATCCAAAGTGCCAATGCTATGTGTCAAGGTTGATAGGGGTCTGTGTTGCAATCATTGCATTTTCAGTTAGCACTAATTGTAGCTCTAAGATGTACAGTCAGTGTCCTGGGATGAGGAGACTGGCTGCAAGGAGAGTATTGCTATTTTTATTGAGAATACCAACTTCAGTTCAGCTGAAAGTGATTATAGCATGCATACCTATAGTGAGGGCTGATATAAAGATTAGCTTACCATAGAGCTAGAAATGTCCTCCTTTGTTCCTTTCTCCTCAAGCAGTGAGCCATGCTGCCTTGGATTATTCAATGGTCTTGCTAGTCATTCTGCCTCTGGACTGGATACACCACTCCTTAGTGTGGCTGTGTCATGAAGTGCTAATCACATAACTGATGGGGCAGCATGAGAAGTTGGGAGAGTGATTGTAGATAGTTTTGAATCACAAGCAGCTAGAACAGTGTTGTTGGTCTCAGTTTTAGAGAGCATAGCTAGGCTGTCAACAGCCTGGAACAGTTTGTAAAAATGAGAAGCTTTGTATAGAGCATTGGCCATGGAGTCTGCAAGGCCCCAGGAGATCTGAGTCTGAAGAAATTCAAAAGTCTGGTCATTAATGCATACAATACTTTTGAATAGGTCTTGGTCAATGGCCTCTATAGCAAAGGCATAGTTGATTATATTGCAGATCCATCAAGCTACAAGATTAATGGGCTCAGCAACTACTGTGTAAGTGGAAAGCACTTTTCAAATAAGAGCAACCTGCTTGATGGGTTTTTTACAGTGAGCTTTTGCCTTCAGGGCATTATAACAATTTTTAGCAGTGCCATCTATAACTAATCCTTCTTGCTCTGCTTTGGAATTACACCAATAATAAGGCCATTGTTGCAGAGCCAGTTGGCATATGCATTAGGCTCAGTATTTTGGTCAGGGCTAGTAATCAGTTGCTTAGGGTACTTTTCATGCACAAAAATATAGCAGTCAAGCCCACTCTGTTGGAGGAAGATTTCAAGTTTCATTGATTACTTTGTGAATTTGCCCATTGTCTGATTAAAAGGAGTTTTAAAGGATGGCCAGTAAGCATTAAGCTTAATTGGGTAGACCCAGAGAAAGGCAGTGTCAATAGACATGGTAGAGATAGTAATGAGTTTGAGTTTGTAGTGATAGAGATTTAGAACCTAGCATGAAGAATAGAACAAAGGGCACATAAGTGTGCGATTGATATTTTAGTATTTACAAAAGACCTAAGAGAGCATTGAAAAGTGGCCTGCAAGGTCTAAGAAGGAGCCAAGAGTATGATAGTATGAAGGATAGAGTTTCTATGAGTGCTGCCTATGTTCTGTATGTGCATAATTAGAAATGGCCTATAACCTGGTGGAACCTAACAGATATTTGTAAGTCTATCTGTGTGAGTAGTTATGTTAGGATATGTTTTAATATAAGTAGGTTATTGACTTACCCTCAGTTTAAGTATATTTGACTGAGGATGTTTCACTAGTGTGTGGTCATATATATATGTACATGTAACAATAGAAGAGATATGGCCTGGTGGCCAGTAAGGGTCAAGAAATATGGCTGGATGGCCAGAAAAAGTTAAATAAATGCAACAAAGGAAGATGATAACACAATGAGAGAGAAAGAGACAGCAAGGTAGTAACATCATAGTTGTTGGTGTCCTCATATAATACAATAACACACTACTTTGAATACACTGTATGTTCTTCTCCATAACCAGATTCTAATCAGCTGGGCTGACTATGCATATACATATAAAGTTACTTACTTGACTTATATTTTCTTTGCTAACTATCAACTGCAGTGGATAAAGAGCAGCTTTGCTGCCTTGACCAGTATGGGATGCCAGTGTCTATTGCAGAGCAAAAAGAGTGGCACAAAGCCACTCAGGATGACTGGTACCAGCTGATGCTTCAGCAGCAGAATAATCAGCACATTTTCTATGATGCATTCTGCAACATAATGTACTTGGCTATTGGGCAAGGTTCCAATACTCCTAAACTGTGGATGTGTAAATGCACATTCAAAGAAATGCCTCAAGTCAATGCTAAAGAGCCAGTAGCAAGTCAATCTTATTACTCCAACATGTCGTTGTTTTCTCTATGGGACTATTATGACTCTCCACCATACACTAGGCCCTTTGGCACTACTCACAAGCCTGCTGTTGAGGATAACCTCCTTAACTATGACATGGACAATGCTATTGCTGATGTATTTTATAGCATAGCAGATTCACCAATTGCTCTATCTCAGACTTACTGATGGCTTGACCATTATAATTTGTAGACTAGAATACAGTCTAATTGGAAGGTGTGTAGTAGATCATGCTCTATGAACTTATTGATTTCCATAGGTATTTTACTTAAATACTTTTATTATGATATAAATATATTATATTTTCATACATACACTTAGATATTGCTGCTGTTTATATGAGCAGCTTATTCTTTGTTAATCACTATATAGTTAATAGACCAAGACTGCTCTGATTCTGTGCAGTGTGAACTTTTAAACTCACTAAACTATAACTTTCATTATACTTTTTCAGTTGAAAACAGCTCCTGACACTAGTAGTGCATGCTCTGGAAATTAAGGTAACAAGGCCTAAACTCTTAGCTTTGATTTTAAAATATAGATTTTAGACTATTTAACAGTGCTTACTCCCTTCTTTCTAATGCATATTTGAAGCAAACATTCAAACTATATTCAAAGCTCACTTGTTCTTCTGTAAAGAACATTACAGTAAGTGAGAAATAACAGTTTTAATAAAGAATAAATAAAAAATTTCTAAAAAAGAAAGAGGAAAGAGAAAGAAAAAAAAGAAAAAGGAGACTGAAGTTATTTTCAACTTTTTCTCTACTCAGTCATGTCACTAGTCACCTCTGGATCCAAATGATAATTATGACATACAAATTAAGCAATGTAATACTTTTTTGGTTAATATCTTTGCACATATTGCCAGTTGTCATAGCTCTGTAATCTCATAAAATAACAATCTGATTGAGGAAAAAAGCAGCTACATTGCAACTTGGAAAATGACAGCACTTATTGACAACTTACTCAGGCTTTTTCCATACATATACTTGATTTTTGATTGCTTTCACTATGCATTCTCACACTCCATCTACTTGCTATAATTGAAGAAAAGAAACTCAGAAAAAATTACAAGCAGATGAGTTTTATTGTTATCTATTTATATAAATATAGAGATAATTATAATCTTATTGTAGTCAATTTTCAATGCATATATGACTACTTATAAGCCTAATCTAGAAAGCAGAAACATATTGAGATTTATAAAGGGCTATCAAGTGCTAACCTATGCAATCAGTAACATTGAGAGTCTGCTTGTCTTCTGTTGCAATCTTTGTGTTTGCACCTCAGGTATCCTTGTCTTGTGCTTTATATAATGCACTATTTGGTTTGCTTGAGATTGGTTGTGCAGATCATGACAGATTTGGAAGAGCCTTGGTTTAAAAGCCCTCAGAAAATACCAAATGCAGCAATTGGGAGGGACTAATCTGTGGACCAAGCATGTCCTAGTATGGGTGGGTGGGAAAAGAAGGTGTCAATAGTTCAATCAGGCTGCCAATGCAATGTGTGGTCCATTGGATGGGTAATAGCATGGCTGTTGAGGTTGCAGCTTGGCAAAGTTTGATCAGGTACTTAGCCATAATGTTGCAGTATGTCTGTCACTTGCCAGCCTCGCTGGCCTATTCCATCATGGGTTCTGAATCTCAGGATTGATCTCTGGAAAATACCATCTGGGTGCGGGGGGGGTTTGTTGTGAGATCTTCACTGGCTGTTTGGCTAGAGGGAGCTGTGAGCTGCAGCAATTGGGTTACAGCTCTACACTAACTGAGCACCAGCAAGCATTGTAGAGAGTAAAAGGAGGTTGGTGCCCATAACCTATCAAGAATAGGGGCTTCATGGCTGACTGTCAAGAACAAAAGTAGAGATACTGTAGAAATGGGAATGCTGATTGACGGAAGATGCATATGATAAAAAGACTATATTTAGCTGATAACAGTGGCACCATGTAGTTTACATAGTTATGTAATTATAGACTATGCACATTTCATTGCACCTCAACCTCTGACAAAGCAATGATACAACTAAACATGTTGCACCTGCCTCCAGAGGAGGGAGGAAAAAAGGTTCTTCTAGATTGAGTAAGAAACAAAGCCATAGAAATCATAGAGCTTCAATGGTATTTAATATTCAACAATGATTGACCTAGATGAGTGAGTGTAGCAGACAGGATAATATGTATAAAAATTGCAAGAAGGATTAGTTGCAATGTGATAAACTCTTTTCTACAAACAAGGTTTGAGAGATCAATATAGACAGATATTTTGGGGCATCATTGGTGGCCTAAATGCTGGCAGCTATTAAGGAAAACAGAACACAGATTATGGACTACCAGGCTATTGAAATCCTAGCAACAGAACAGGTGACAATGCAGAACCAGTGGTAAGTTTTTGACTGGCATCCTAGCTTGCTGCTGCTTAAATATGCATGGCTAACAGATTGGATATTATTGGAATCTGGACTCTAACATATGTCGGATCTAAGAACAATGTAGATATTATTCCTTAGTCCAATATAAGTGACTGTATTGAGAACTGTACCTAAGAATAATGTAAGTATTATTTATCAGTACAGTTAGTAATCTGTATGTCAGTGTAATTTGTAAGTGATGTCAGTCCAATATCAGTGACTGAGGATTCTATCTATGGAGAACCCATATATAGTGTGTGTGAACAATGGATCCATTGTTCACACTGTGATATGAGTTGAGATAATGGAACTGTGATAGGGGCCAGGATAATGGAGTGGTGATCCTGGAGTGGCTGTGTGATGTGATAAGATGTGATAAATCCAACAGATATGACTGTGTTAGGGTGTATTGAGCCGCCTAGTAAAACAACACAGGAAGTTTTGCCAAGTAAGAAACAACCTCAACCTTGACCTCGACCGTGAAGGAAATTGAACGATGAACTGTAAATATATGTACATACATTATTCTGTACATTAGAAGAAATCCACATCAAAGACGACATCTCCCCAATTGGGTGCCTTTACTGTCCCAGTTATTCCAAAGTGTCCGTATCGCCCGCACTCGAGACTCCACTGGATCGTTCCAACGACGACATCCGTCACCATTTCGATGTATTTGGCAACTTGGACATCTTCGCTCTCCCCGAAAGACGGCAGCGCTTTCTTCTGATCCTCCAAATTTGTCAGGACATGACAGAACTTTCGGTATGTATAATCGATAGCGCCCTGCAGGTCGTTCTTAGATAGGCCTGTAACAAGATCTTTGAAAGCAATGGTGATGAAACTATGATTTGTGTCACCATCGAGAAATTCCTTCCTGTATGAATAGAGGTCCTAATGTCCACAATCAGAATTCGTGATGATGATGTATGGGCTCAGAAAGTGACTGACATTTGCAAGGGAAACAAGGTCAACGAATTGATCTTCTATCCTAACAATATCAGGATGCGTCAGGACATCACTAGGGATGTCTAACTTGTACATCCAGCGCCCCAGGTCAAAAAGTTGACGGGCGCCGATGGTGTCTCGTCGAACCTTCATGTACTTCTCAAGATTAATTTCAAGATCAGGGTTTTCACGATCTGCAGCTTCTTTCGCCATGCTTTCCGCAAGGAGGATATTATTCCTGACGAGAGACGACCAGTAAGGGTCCTCGATGGCGTTCACCATGCGCTTTGCAAAACTAGACCAAAGAATCAGTCGATTGAAGGCCAGGTGTATTACAGCATACGCAACTCGTTAATAACAGCCGCCAGTCCTTCTGCCTCTCCTAATGTCTGTCTGAATGCTTGCTTGTAAATATCTGCCCATTTCTGGGCTTGTACAGCCGTAGTGGGTGCGTCACTGGAAATAGAGTCACTACCTTTTTATTTTATCCGCGCCAGGCTCTTTGACACTCACGTAAGCTGGTCAAGAAGGAAAGCGGCTTTCAAGTATTCGACGCAAATGCGCAAAGGCCCCAGATTCGATTGTGGAAATGCTCTTGAAGTGAGAAGAGGTATTTCTGCATGTTTCCAAGCCTCGAAGAGGGAAAAATCAATCAAGGATGTAAGTATAACTACATAGGCTGGTTTTACCCTTTTGTGTGTATCACTGACAGAACAACATGCTTCAATCCATGTCGTATGTTCTGCCGCTAGAATTCCGCTGTTTGAGTTGTTAGGCTTTGTGTATGTTTGCAGGTGGGTCAAGAGGTTCGGTATGCGGTATTGGACCATTGTAATAATCGATGAGGGCGACAAAAGCACAAGGTCGAGAACTCTTTCCCAAGGAGAAGGAATCATTTTATAGTCGCTCAATCTCCTTGATACGTAGCTAATCTACGCACACCCATGCCCGAGATCTAGCTGTTCGTCATCAGATAAATTGATCAAATCACTGTAACCACGTCGATTAGTAATTTGTTTAGCATATGATGAGTTTCCTCTCGTGAATCTTCCATGATCCGGCTGTTGGTTGAACTCTGAAACCTTGAATTAGTCTCCCCATATCTCCTTCTCCGGCTCAAAGCTGTACCTAACCGAGGACTGGCACCTACATTGGCAGCTATTAAGGAGAGATGTAAATGGTAGTATCCTAACGTAAGGCCTAAGCACAATACCTTGCGAACTGCTGAGCAATCTGGATTTCGCTGGTTGTAACCTGACATAGACACTGGATACATCATCGATTTCGGTGTCAATGGTGCCGTGGGTTAGTTTCTAAAACAGAATCCAACCTAAGTACATGATATTTAATCCTGATATGGCTAGCACAAGTCCGCTATGTGAAGGATACCTGATACGTAACTATATACCCGTATACGGCAACTGTGGCCGTAATACTAACCTATCCTGTCCAAGCATCCTCTACCATATTGGCTGGAAATAGTCACTATCTGGGGATGATCCATTTCCATCCTTATTTATCTTTTCTGGAGCCCTTTGTTTCTATGTCTATGAAAAATGGAATTTACCGAGCAGCAAATCTGATTGTATGAGAGATAGTAAACTTAGAATCTAGTGATTCGATTACAGAGTTATCGTTCGCTGATTTCCTTTCGAAATATATACAAAATAACCCCTTTCAAAAAGCCATTGTCGTCGAGGTGCAAAAATGGCCAACAGCGCTCCATGGTCATTGTGAAAATATTTCAACGTAATCTCCCTTGTATATTTCTCGTCCTCGTCAACGATTAACTCAACCTCATCTCCATTGTATCTTGACCGAATACTACTTCTTCTTATCTTTGAGGTCTTCAAGGACGGATACAATGGTTTCAACATCTAACCTCTGTCGTTTATGTTAGACCAAAGTATTTCTGAATCAGTCGATAGCCTCATACAATCCTAAGCCTAAACTTAATACGTACTTTGACAATCATCCTGACAGGACGGTAGATTCTTCTTGATGGCAGTTATTGTGTTGCGGCCAGAGTAATGGGGCTAACAAGCCTTTAACCCCACCGTTCTCGGAGCTCCTTTGCAAACAGACCCGATCGGGGTCCAGCTCTGTACCCTGTCGTAGGTCATCTGAGGCCTTGAAAAGGAAGTCTCTGAGAGGATCGTTGTTGGATCATTTGTCAGCGGTGGCCACTGGATATTGTTCCACCGTCACTTTGTGAATCACCTTTTCTTTGTTTTGTCCACCTTGTCACAGTTGTTTATCTTTGAGTTTCTTCCTTTCTCTCATTGTCTCATTGTTGTCTTTCTACAACGACCTGTACGTATTCATATTTATATACATGCACTTCTATACAGTACCCTCAATCCTACATAAGATGAGTGTGCCCCACATAATTAGCCTATTACACCCCAGTCGTACTACAGAATACGTCCCATAGGTACGATATCAATACAAGGAATTTATTGGACACGATATGTACTCAGTCGTGTACAATAGACTCCTGTTATTCTGTATACCTGTTCGACACGATATGTACTGGTAACTGTAAATATGTGGTATAGCTATGAATGTTGATAACCCACCTCGGTCCGTGTACATTAGACTGAGGGTGAGTCCAGTACCCAATCCGTCCCTTATACCTGCGCCTCACTTCCATATCCGTCCATCCATCACGTGTCCGTCGCGTCCCGTACAGGTCTTGTTGTTAGAACCTATATTCTATAAACCCGACAAACAACTAAGTTAATTCCTCAGTCGTGTATGAAAGACTATATTTCATAATACCTGACAAACAACTAAGTTAATTCTATAGGGTATATTGTCAGAGTATGTAAGGTTCGCATGTTCGTGGATTAGTTACCCTCAGTTGTGTATGAAAGACTGAGGGTTCGTGTGTAACATAGGTAGTATATATATCTATCATGTAATGGTCGATATCTTCTGGACAATGGAGGAGCGGCTAGGTGGCCAGTGACCAAGAACACACAAAGCACTGCGGGCGCTGGAAAATGTTTCTATTAGAAAAAGTGTAAAAGAAACATGTTATGCCATTTCTTTGTCAACTTTTTCTTTTGGAAAAAGGCATTTTCCATTGTCTAATGCCTTTTTCTCTTTGAAATATGTGCCTTGGAAATGGCATAACATGTTTCTTTTTCCCTTTTTGCAATGGAAACATTTTCCGGCGCCCGCAGTGAAGAGAGGTCGAGTGTGTCCCTTCAGGGCTCCAACATAGAATTCATATTACAACTGTCGCACAAGTTGTCAGTTCCAATAAATTGTACATCAACAAGTTCATACCGGACCTTTGTGGAGGTTACAGACTGAACCTCGTTCGTTGTACGTTGATTATCAATGATAGTCTAGAATTCAGAAAGATTGAAATGTCATGGAAAAGCAGATGTATTCAATGGTGGAGCAAAATGAGATATGTTCTACAAGATGAGAGGTTGACTGAACATATTGGCATACTCCTCATTGTACTTCTGCTCCATGTAGATTTAGTGCTACACTGGATGCAGGGAACAATATTCTTTTGCAAAACAATGTAAAAATAATGTAAAAATAATCTAATTAAGTGCAAAATTTTATTGGAATGTTTTTGTAAAAATAATGAATAAAATACTGTAACTGAACAGCACCTTCAGCATCAAAAGGAGAGCTGTAAAGATGCAGATAACAACTCTGTTTGTTCTCACCAATGTTGATCTGTACTTTCTTAGTGCTGCTTGAGTTTTTTCTAACAGCTGAGTAAGTTTAGTTACAATATTTTTTTTATAGTTTTGACAAAAATATTCAAATAAAATTCTGAAATTAATTGGATTATATTTACACTATTTTTAAATTGTTTTGCAAAAAAAAATTGTTTCCTGCACCTAGTGCTAATAGTAATTTATGACCAGCTATGTAACTCAGCCACATGCTTTCAAGCTACCCTCTCCCCCCATTTCCAGGGTCAAAATACATATGTTCTTGGATCCAAGGCCACCTTTATACAGCAGCCTTGCTGTGACCCAGAATTCATTGCCTAGTTACAAAGTGAACAGTAAGGACTTTTTTTTAATCCTTTATTATGAGCACGAGGCACTTGGTGCCTATTTTGCTCACTATTATAGACAGATATCTACTTCTTGAAAGTGAGTGAATACCTAACCCCCCTATATATGCAGAGAATGAGCTGGCTAATGCATCTAAGTACTGTTTTAGTCACTCTTCTCCTGGTAAGAACCTGATCAGCATTCTGTTTTGCTTTCTTTTTGCATAGTGCTTTCAATGGGGGTTGACTAGCAAATGGGTAGTAGACAAGCATTGGAACTAGTGTTACTACTAGGTTAAATAAGCTGTAAATATTCAGCAAGCATAGAGCTATGTGCTATTATTAGTTGTAATATCAGGATAAAGAGGGGTGGTAAGAGAGAGGTGGGCAGCTTAGGTCTGAAAGGCTGTGGGATGCTGAGAGCCAGGCAGTGTTGTTGGCTCATATGCTTGGCCAGAAGAGGTTGGGTTATTAGGGCCTGAAGAGTCTATATGGTGGCATGGTGATAGCTGAAATCTTTTAGTAGCTTCAATATATCTAAGCAGATATCTGAAGCCAAGTAGAAAGAATAAGATGACATGGAGAACTCAGCTTTGAGGATGAATGAGATGTACATGGTGTTAAAAATGGTAGTGAGGGCACTTAAAAAGGAAGTAATAAATGGTTTCAACCATGATACCCCAGCAGTGTAGATAGGCCAGAGATTTAGCCCACTTGATATAGAAGAGCAGTTAATTGGAGGCATGGCCAGTTCAGAGTTGCATGAAAATGGCAGGGTGCTGCTGGAGCAGAGCATTTGCATGCATGTCAATTGGAAGAGGTAGTTGAGGAGGCCCTGATAACATCTGATGGGATGGTTGGAAGCTTAGTATACAAACTTGTACAGGAGGTGGGATGGAGGCAGAGAGGATAGCCTGATTGCTATATATGAGAGGATCTTGCCAAATAACAGTTCTACTAGGAGAATGTCCCTTTACTTTCCTTGTTTCTGGACTTTACCTGAAACTCCAGCCCTCCCCTGCCCACTCCCCAGTACTCTGTGCACCCCCAGAGCACCCCACACCGCTCTGGTATTCCAGCCCTCTGTCCAGAGCTGTTTCTTCAGATGTCAAGTCTGCCTAATAAGGACTTGCTTGCAGTTGGAAGCTGCCGCTGATGCGCCCAAAAGTTTGCTAAATGCAGTCAGTAGTGACAGAACTTAGCGCTTTTGTGCTGAGCATATTGGTAATGAGCAAGAGTCCTGACAGGTTCCCAGAGGCAGGTAAGTGGATTGAATGTGTAGTGATGAAAGGAAAGGTGC
>JAGGAT010000808.1:0-17161 GCA_017657195.1 Termitomyces sp. T70a | reverse complement strand
AACCCAAGTGCTTAATCCCAGCCTCAACCTCACTGCGTTCGGTCAAGGCCTCGGTTTTCACAACCCAAGTGCTTAATCCCAGCCTCAACCTCACTGCGTTCGGTCAAGGCCTCGGTTTTCACAACTCAATGTCAATTATCCAAGGTACTATAAGCTGAATTGAATTTTTCTAATTTTTCTTAGCATTTATAGACCTCAAAAACAATGCACCTTGGCTTCTAAATTTTTCCTGATTTTTTAGTGATTTTTTCAAAAATTTTCAAGCACTTTCTATGTTGTTACCCTAAAAGGAAGGTTCTTGGTCAGCGCTGACCAATTTTTAGTCATCCATCATTCCCACAAAACGGTCGTCGCATTATATAGAGATGCCATTTCTTTGTCAGCTTTTTCTTTTGGAAAAAGGCATTTTCCATTGTCTAATGCCTTTTTTCCTTTGAAATATGTGCCCTGGAAATGGCATAACATGTTTCTTTTTCCCTTTTTGCAATGGAAACATTTTTCGGTGCCCGCAGTGAGACCAAGGGGCGCTTGTATCTGGTGTTCTTTGGGCGTCTGGCTCGGCAGAAATTACAACACTTCCTCTTTTCGCTGAACTTTCTATCTGACTAATTCTTATACAAGATCATGATCTCCAGTTATATGCTATTCGTCTCGGAGCCGGACAAACCATCGCTCTCTGCTTTGTATGACAACTCAACTAGCTCCTTCCATCAACTGTGCACACCAGCTGACTGACCACACTGCCTTCTTTGCTATTGTTCTGTGCATCAATCCCCAAGTCAACTGAAGTGTGGATCAGGTTCTCCTGTCACCTCCTGCCAATGCCCCGGAGGGTGTGCTTCTTTGACGGTGATGGATGAGTGAATGTCTTGGATTTTACCGCCCGCCACTACTCAGCTAGATACACCAAGTAAAGCGTTACTATTTCAGCGATAATAGCTCCTGGTTGACATACTTGTTTTTTCTCGACCATGTGGAATTACTCCGCTGGAATCTATCATCTGTCTGAGCAGCAGCTGTTCAACTAATTGTTCGTGTCTAGAAAAAAAAACATGCTCTGGCAACTCGGCTTGCTCATGGTCCGAGCTGACAAATCCAACTTGCAAATACACTCTGATCATCCTCTTCTAGCTCCAGTTGGGTCCGCAGCTGTCCCAACAGTTTGCTCCGCGAACATCCATCGTTCCGAATATCCACTTCTAATGCCGGCTCCCATAGCTACCAGAGGGGTAGGGTATAGGGTGCACCATTCTGGAACTTACCAGGTAACATAGACGCCAGGCGTCTCAAGCTTGATCATTGATGAAGGGAAACAAAGAAAACAAAGCAAAACCCAGCGCTTCTGTCAATAATCCCTTGTCCAAAGTTGTACAAGATACGTGCTCCGCCAAGGACAGATTTAGACCTTGCGTAAATTCAATTGGGAATGCGACGTTGGAGTTCTTCATCCTCTTTAGGCTTTAGGCGTCTTTTGGGTTATCATGTGGCTATTCAACAGCAATCACAGAGCCTCAATGCATATCAGATGAACGTGGATTGTATCTTGCGCTTGTCTTATACTATTTCTTGTGGGATTTTTGGGACCCTTTTGGCTGCTCACTCGGTTGTTAAGCGAAAATGAGGACCTTGTTGGTTTGCCTCTGGTGCGCAGCTTGTCTCTCGGATTAACGATTGGAGACTGAACAGGGTGCCACAGATACACATACGGATATAGACTGGATACTCAGCCAACGTACCTTCATTTCTGATCATACGATCTGGAGGTACTGATGCCTGTTTGGAGTTCTAACAATGCATCAAGGGATACTCACATCAGATGTGTCCATTAATGATACTGGCATCAATCGATTATTTCACATTGGGATACATCGTTCTCAACTGAGACGGCATCCTGTATTTATTAACCATGCAAGACACTGCAGACTGAAAAACACACACCGTCAATGAACCTCCGCACTCTCGTTCGAAATCTGCTCTGCCTTCTTCTTTTTCTCCAGATTCCAGTCTACTTCACGTCGCAAGAAAATGACGAGCTCCTCAACTGTGCTCAAATTTTTACCGTCCAAGGCGCGTCCAATGACGAGGAATCTATTTCACCTATCTCTGTTTCCTCCCCTACTTCCAATGTATTGTTGCGATGTGATCGGGGAAATAATGGCGTTGTGTCGTCCCCACATACCTTCCGACCCATGCAAAGGAACATCGCTCTCAAATCAGGTTGGACAACCTATGTCTGTCGTTGGTGTCAGCTCTGGAAGGTCATTCTGAAAGCATGTTTCACGATCCTTGCATAGGTCGCCCGTAAATGTTACTTTGTTCAAGCGACTGCACTCATCTCCTCTGATTCTTAATAGGGGAGCATTTTTAGCGCTTCTGCAGATGCCTGGAACAAGTAGAGACCCCCTTGCGCGTTTTTTTGTGTATATGTCTGTACTCCGTCTTGTCCCTGCTCTGTTATTGGCCGTTATCTTGCTGTACCATTTCAGCAAGGAATGCTTCCGCAGCGGGAACTTTGCTATGATATGGTGCCAGGTATCGTCTATTTCTTTATTTGATTATTGGGCTTTACTAAAATTTCTTTTGCGAATAGAACGTTGAACGCCACCGCCAATCGTGTTGGTACATGCCATGGACCATCCTTGCACTCCCTGCTATTGCACTCTCCTGGTAAGTTGCTGCTCTGTCCATTATCATTTATCAACCTTTTACAGGGGAGTCATATACTTGCTCCTGGCCGTATTTTTGTCCGTCTGGCGTTACAGGCTATATCCTGCCCTTTACACAGTTGAAGGATCATCTCCTCTGACAATGTTTCTCCCTGCCGGTACCACTGCAATGTCAATTGTAGATATTGTCTGGGTTTGGTGGCTTGTAGTCAAATTGTGGGCTTTCAACGAAGCTATCAAAGCAGCACAGGCTTCTGCTGCTTGATATACTGTATAATTGCATTTGCCACACCAATTTTTCCGTTTTGTCTTAAAACTCCGATTCTATTTTTCATTTGTAACTAATATGACCTCCATGAGGTCTTATCACTTTTAATTAGTTTTCATTAGTTTGATGATTCAGACACATTCAGACGCACGGACTATCATCCATGCAGTTAATCATTGTGTTGATACTTTTTGTAGATAGACTTTTTATTTAGCAACTACATACGGAATTCGAACAATTTGGCTGATTCTGTATTGGCTGAGTGAAAGGTATAAAACTTTTACATGATTCCAGTTATCTTTCCAATATCTATGAGTCCATTGTATGGCCAGTTTGTGCATCATGCCTAAAGTCATCTCTTAATTGCTTAGCAGTAGCCACAGTAACAGAGAAGTATTTGGAAGCAACATCTGCAATCATGTTAGATTCTGGAGTGTTGACAATATAGGTAGCCAGAGGAATAAACATATATCTGGTATTACCCAGAGGATTGTTCATCATCATGCAGAACTTTAGGTATTGATATGACATACAGTAGAGAAAACTATGTCCATCAAAGAATAAGAAGACAAGAAATAGAAAGTAGCAGAAACACTAAGGCTGGGAACACCGGAGTTAGCAAAGAGACACCAAAAAAGTACTAAAAAGAGTGCAAGCAACCAAAAGGAGATGGATAATCAAATAGGTTACAAAAGGGGATAGGATAAAAGAGGATAATCAAAATAAGGCAGTGCTGGGGATCTAAGAGCGAGAAAATAAATAACATGTCAAATGTTTGGCGTGAGATCAATTGCGGGGGTTGAGAAAACCCAAAATTCTCGGTACACCAGATAAGCTCATGGGCAGCTGAGCCTGGGTGGTGTGGGCAATATATTTGTCAAAGGGTGGGTGGGTGGGTTAAAGTATTTGAATAGATGGTTGAGTGGTAAGACAGAAAGGATAATGTCTCATAAGTACATATCAAATAATGACCATATAGTAGACAAGTATAAAATCTGAATGCCGCACTGCCTTATTTTTTGCTGGGACTAGCCGGCAGCTGCACATAGTCCCAGCTATCAATAAGGCAGTGCTGGGGATCTAAAAGCAAGAAAATAAATAATGTGTCAAATGTTTGGTGTGAGATCAATTGCAGGGGTTGAGGAAACCCAAAATTCAATCTTGGTACACCAGATAAGCTTGTGGGCAGCCAAGCCTTCCCCAGGAGGCATAGCTCAACCGGCACAGCCATACCCCCAGAAGCTATGCAGGACAGATGTGGATGGTTTTGTAGATGGTAAACTTAATATACAATTATAGAAACTGGTGAGTACAAAATGTTTTAGTGTTTGTAGTGATGATGTGTTATGGATAATAAATGTAATATATAGTAAGAGGAACTGGCAAGTACAAACAGGTTTTTGAGTTTTTTGTGACAACATGTTATACATCAGTATGATCTGGCAAGTGATTATAGGTTTTCTGAGCTCATTATGGTGTTATGAGTCAAGGTATGTTGAGAGGTGGTTGTGTGTGATGAATTGGCATTATTGGTTGTTCCATGGCTTTGTCAAGGCATTGGGTACAATCAAGTCCAAATGTCTCCAATATAGAAGGAAACATAGGGATGACCAGCCCTGTAGTTTCATGACAATTTCAGGGGCAACGCCAGATGCCAGGAGATTCACTGAACCACCAATGTGGAAGCTGTGGCTGTCAGGTTCCGCTGACTACGGGGGCTTCCAACTGTAAGCGGGTCCTTACTAGGCGGACTCGACGTCTGAAGGGGTAGTCCCGGACAGAGAGCAGGAGTTCCGGAGGAAGTCCAGATGGTTGGGAGGTGCTCCAGGGTTGCGCGGAGTACCGGGGTTTTGAGCGGGAGGGTGGTCGAGGTTCCGGGCAAAGTCTGGGACCAAGGGAGGGGGTGTGGAAGGTGTGCGGAGGCGAGAGAAGAAAAACCGGGAGACTGAGACAAAGAAAGAAAAAGAGACTTAGAGAAAACCAGGAGACTTGGAGAGAAAAGAGATATAGATTGACAGGCAAGTTAGACAGACAAGCTTGTACGAAACGGAGGTACGACAAAGTAATGGCAAAGGTAATATCAAGACTACTCTAACGGGTTGCTACCTGTGAGTTTAAATAGGGAGGTCCGGGGCCAGTTCGGGGAAGTTCTAGTCCCGGGGTCGTCGATTGGAGCCGGTGCGTGGAGCTGTGTACCTGAGGTGTTGAATGGTGCCAGGGGTGATTGTGCGGATGTTCGGAGATGATCGTGCGGGAAGCCAGGTGATTGGTGGATGGTCAGGGTCAGTTGGTCGGGTAGGTGGGCTGGTCGGGGCAGTTTGAGGGGTGGCATGTTGGGGGGGTTGATGGGGGGTGTGCCGGGGGGCTGATGGGTGGTGTGCTGGGGTGCCGGGGTTGATGGGGGTGTGTGCGGGCGCCGGGGTTGATGGGGGGTGTGTCCGATGAGGGTCCTGGTGTTCCGGTGCGAGCAGGGAGGTTGTGTGGGGTCCGGGGCTTGGGTTGGTGCGGGCGTTGATGCGGGTCGTGACAGTGGCCATGAATATTGTCAAGACCTTTTGCAGTGAGAATTGTTTTACATGTGTGTAAAAATTCTGTTTTGAGTAAGAAGTTATGAGAATTGCTATTTCAATAGCCAAAGAGGCACATCATTTGTAAGGATGTTAATTGAGAGGTGTATGATGTCAGCTACAGGGCAGAGAAGATTGTTTGTAGCTGTTAGGATACAATTTGCTCCTTTGGAACATGTTGTTTTTGTCCATGGGATGTGAAAAGCGATGACATAATGGCTGTTAATAAGAAAATTTCATATTACAATGTCGTGTGACATGGGTTGTCAGTGAGAAGTGATTAGCAACAACTAATTCCCCAAGTCAACGACACCCCCAGAAAGCAGTCAAAGCTGTGGCCCATATGGCTGCTCCTCTTGGGGAATCGATGTCTAAATCTTTTCTGAATGTGAGTAGATAGTGTCTGGTTATTGGGTTTTATGGAAGATGCTTCAAACAATTACTGGCTTTGTCTGCAAATATTTGGAGAGATTGGCACCAGTCATCATTACCAAACCATTCACCTCTATTTATTTTGTGCCATAGAGCAAGGCCATTCATCCAATTTCATATGCAATTCCCAGTGACTTTACCAGTAGCATCAGAAATAAATGCTGCCAGTAATATTGGTGATGCAGGCATACATAGCATCTTGGATATGCTGTGATGGTCACAAAATTGGGTGAAGTGCAGGAGACCCATGCTATAAGCTTGTTGAGTGGACTCTGAGATGGAGTCAAGAAGATTCTTATATATTTTTGTTCAGAGCAATTCAGGCACAACTGTCACGACCCCCCACCAACCCCAAACCCCTCGACCCCCCACCAACCCCAAACCCCTCGACCCCCCACCAATCCCAACCTACCCCGAGACCAACCAAAAAGCCTCCCCATCCAATGACTTGCCATGACCTCACCTATACGCACTCTGGACCATCAAGCATCATCCTGGGGCCATCATGTGGATTGCCCGGCCATCACTGACTGCGGCACCACCGGACCCTCTGTCAATCTTGCGGGCCCATGCACAATCTCCCCAATACAGCCACCAGCCACCCCACCACCATGCATACAATTCCGGAACCCTCTGGACCCTCAGTCGATCTTGCAGGCCCATGCGCAATCTCCCCAATATGACTGCCAACCGCCCATACAACCCCAGGACCCTCCTGGAACCCTTCCTAGACAGTGCTCCCCCTGCAGTAGTATATAAAGCCCCTAGGTAGCCCCCATGTACCTCAGTCTTGATATTACCAATAACTATCTGTATTTGATCTAACTCTCTGTTCAATTTCCTGCACTTGTTTCCGTCTCTTCCGTGCTTGCCTTTGTCACTTCTCCAGCACGCACCTCATCGACTGGCACGCGCTCCATTCTTCTAAGTCTGCCTCTGTCTCGTCTCCAGGAACTTCCTGTTGACTTGACCACTTCTCCCGCTAAGTAACCCCCGAGTAAGCCTGCCCCTGGGACTCTACTCCCCCATTGTCTCATGCTCCAGAACTCGCCCCGGAACCCTCGACGCTGCATCCGACATAGTTCAGCACTTGCTTGCACCTCGTAAGGTCATTGCTTACTAGGAAAGGCCCCCAGATCAGCAGAACCTGACAACAACACCAACAATCTCTTGGTTGAGGGACAATGAGTAAGGTGTTGTCCAAAGCAGAAGGCGTTTGTCAGCTGAGACCTGGGGACAGAAGGGGGAAGGATGGTATTTGTTGGACTTTATTGGTTTTTGTGGAAGTGTAGCCCGCAAATGCAATGTGGCATCAGTCCTCAACTTGCTATTTTCAAACATTCTGCCAGAACAACATACATGCGACAAACACACAAGTTGATGGGAAGTGAAGGACTACAACATTTAGTATGGGCACCTGTTGCCTCTGAATTATCTGAGTAGATGACCAAGTGGCGGTTAGAGAACTGCAACTGGCAAAGGAAATAGAACATTATCTCCAGAGCTATTGATTCGAGCCAACATATATCATGACCTGGTCATTTCCAATCTTCATTTAGGGGCAAAGCATACCAAAAGTGGGATATAACAATTCCAATACCCCAGGATGTGGAGGCATGCACAAAAATTCCAGGATCTGTCAATTTACCTATTGCATGCAGTTGCCGGTAATGGGTGGGATTATATAATATGTCCTCCCACCATTTTAAACCTTTTACAAGCAAATCTGACAAGCAGTGACACATGCAGGGATTATTGTTAAAGCCTGAAATAAAATTTGAAAAAACAGGAAGATGGGAAGAACCATGAGGCACTATGAATGCAACATGCATGAGCATGCCATAAATGACTTGGATGTCTTGCAGTTTGAAATATGCAGCATTGCATTTATGAGCAATGAGCATGGTAGTGACTTGGTTGAGATATTTGATTCTTTTCTGTTCTGGTAAGTAAACCTGATGGGATTTGAGATTCCATGTAAAACCTATGAATGTAAAAGAAGAGTCAAAAATCTTCCTGACTTTTCTGGGTGCCAGGGGATGCCCAGACAGGATACACACTCCAATAAGGATTTGCAATTGAATTTGTAAGAGAATGCTTGAGATTCATCAATACACTGGTTGGTTGGAAATCAAATGCAATTGATGTCATTTTTGTATTTGAAAAACATGCTGCTGATAGTACCTTGCTCTGCCAGATATCAATTAGAGCATTGGTGATCTGGCCTGAGCTACTGCTAGCTGGCAGAGTGCCAAATGGGTGGACATGATCAATCTAGTAATCACCATCAAAGGCAACTACCAAGAAAGGTTTGTGATCTGGGATCACTGGGCATGTGCGATGGAAGGATTTGATGTCAAACAAAATTCCCTGGAAACCTGGGGGAGCCTTTGCCACCTTAAAGAAAATCAGAACTTAGATACAAAATCTGATGAGTTTGAGAGCAAGGGAGTGGGAAACAGGTTTGAAAAAAAAAAGAAATATGAATCACTAAAGTTCAAGGAACATCGGCAAAGCCCAATAGAGGCTAGGCATTTAATAATAGAAGTAAATTGCCAGATCCACATGCATGAAGTGTAAATTCCATAGGAACAATAAAAATTGGAAATTTTGGGAGGTAATAAAAAGACAACTAATTGCCCAATTGGAACAATTGAATAACCAGACCCACACACAAATTGTGGGATTCATGGGAAGCAAAAGAATCAGGATCATTGGGCAATCAACAGAATTACAGGACCCATATGTGGGGACCCTGCATGAGGAACATTGGAGATCAAGATGGAATATGTGGAATGGTTCAAAAAGAGTTGATGTCAGCTTGACATGTGAAATAAATTTGAATAGACACCATCAACAGAATTTCAAGATTGTAAAATTTGTGAGGCATAATTTGACCGGTAATGAAGAAACACTCGATGAAAATGCAACTCACCTGCTCTGCAACTTTAAAGGATAAATCAAAGTGAGTCAGGAAGTCTTCCTTGGAAATGAAACTGTTAATGAAAGATATCCCAGAGACAGCATCTCCTTTGGACAAATTATGGCAAATTCTGAATTTTGTTGGTTTATTGGGCCCTTGATCTTGTTGGGCTACAATCAATGGAGATATGTAAATAGGTCTTTGCAAGTTGTGCTCCACTGTGGGCAAGGTGAAAGGTCCAGACATTCTTTCACATATCATTTTGGAATCAATATAATCACAGACTGCTCCTGGATGTTCTAAGACTGAAGGATGATTTTTGATGGCCAGGTCTGGCAAGGAGCCCAGGGGAAAACCTTTATTTACATTGCAAATCAAAAATGGGTGATGTTTTATCAAATTATGTTTGGTCAAGATAGCTTCAAAGGCTCGTGAATTATATGGATGGATGATTTGAGAAAAGAGGCTATTATTTTCTGGAGAGTTTGGAAGCAGAGGAGGGCAAAAGTAGATAATGTCATAAAAATTTTTATAAGGAAGTGGTTCATTGAGAAAGGAGACATTTTCAGAAACGGAATTTTTCTTCTGCAATGCAAGTGCAAGAAGGACTCCGAGAGAGAGCTTCATGTGCTCCACCGCAAAGATTACAGGCATGTGCTTGTTCTCCATGGTGTTGATTGTCACACTAATGATTGAGGTTCCAGATGACACACAATTGCTTGGCTGGCACTCCTTTCCAAGGTTTGGTGGTAATGACTTGTTGTCTGTCAATTCTTGCAAATAGGGGCTTCCCATCATCAAAGGATGTTGTGCCTGTAGGGTGCTCTGAAAATCAATGTGGCTTACCACATATGAAGCAAGCTAGAAGATTGTCTTGAAAAAACTGGGTTTAGCAAGAAGAGGCAATGTCAGATGAATTAGAGAAATGAAAAAGCTTGGCTCGCTGCATATCAGGGAAGCTTGCAATATTGACATCTCCAAAAGTCTGCATGGCAGCTCAATGTGACTCTAGAATATTATCCACACAAGATGTGTATCTATTCCATGGAAAAACAATGTCCCTGAGGAGCATGTCATAGCACGCCTTGCGCTCAAATCTGTACCAGATCCTAAAAGTTTTGTCAAAGTCTTTCAACTGTTTGAAGAAATTTTAGTGTTTTTCAAATTTGATTGCATAACTAGTAAAGCCAGGTGTAGGAGCTTCAGCGTTGGGGCAGGGATTTGAGGAAGCCCAAGAACTCTCCTTAAGGGCCTGGAGGAGGTTTTTGGTGGCCTCAAGCCAGAGGAAAGGAGAAAGACAAGAAGGATTGTCATCGCCCCTCCAAGCTGAGATCATTTGGAGTAAGTCGGGAACTAACACTTTTTTGGTGGGAGCATTCTCTACTGCATAAGGATGATAAGTCTTTGTCAAAACAGATGGCAAGCTAGTATTTACTAAGTCAACGTTTTCATTTGTAAAAAAATTTAGCGGCAGGATTATTCAGTTAGCAATATTAACCAAGTAGATTGTCAGAATAGAAACTTGTACATTTTGCGCTAAAGCACTATCTTTAGCATTAACTATACCTATAATATTGCACTATTTCTTCCTGAGTTGATATCTAGTTCGATCTCATCATTTTTAGCCTGGTGCATTGTATCACTTCTGGCACCTCTGGCCTCTGTTCTAATTGCAACAATTTTGGCCATCAAAGAGGGATGCAGGGGTCCAACCAGCTAGCAATACTCCGGGCTGCTAGCCATAGCGTTGACTTCTTCCTTGGTGTAGAAATAGGGAGCCTTGAGATCTGAACCTACGTCTATGTCATCGGGCCATGAAATGGCCGTGTCACATGCCAAAACTGTCTGAGTTATGCTTTTGTTGTTAAAATATTTGACTTTCTTGTTACATACAATGTTTATTCTCAAAAGAAGATCATTACTTTTGATAGCTGCCAGAACATAGAGGCGACTTGTAAAATCAAAATCATCTCTATGAGGGCCAAGTACTCTGGCATTAGCAAGAAGATGCGCTATAATGTTAGAGTATTCAAATAGATGGTTGAGTGGTAAGACAGAAAGGATAATGTCTCATAAGTACATATCAAATAATGACCATATGGTAGACAAGTAGAAGATCCAAATGCTGCACTGCCTTATTTTTCACTGGGACTAGCTGGTGGCTGCATGTAGTCCCAGCTATCAACAAGCCTTGGCAGCATGGCAATCACTAGAGACTACACAATACACAGTAAAAACTATATGCTACAATAAAAAGCTTGGTAGTGGTCTGTGCTCCATCTGAGAGGTATAAAAGGGAAGATAAAACAGAGAAAAAGGGCACTGACTGATTGGAATCAGGATCTCCAGGGAGCAGATACCTTAGGGCCAATTAGTTAAGTAACTTTATATAGCAGTAAATTAGTCTTTTGAAAATGGTGTTTATAAACCTTTCTAAAAAGGTCTTGACACAACAGCTCTATTTAACAATTAAATACACTTATTTCAGTATATTATAAAATCTAAGAGAGTATTCAAAAAGAAGTTATATAAATACCAAAGCCCCAGACTTAATTGTACTGGCAACAAGTACAATATCTGGAGCCCACTATGAGGGGCTTCTATTATATATATCACACTTAATATTACTCTCTGAGTTTCTAGCAACAGAAACTCTACAAAAATAAAAGCAAAATATCCTTTGCACCCACTGGTTCATCACCAGCAAACCCCAAAACCATGAACCTGCAGATGCAAAAGCTGCCAAAAATGCATAGCACTAGGTCCAGAGGAAAAGAAGGCGTTGTTTGAGATCTTTTCAATGTGCCTAACTCCAACAGACTTAGCCATTGAGTTCCAAAGCAAACATCACTAAAAAGAACACAAAAATACCACAGACAGTCACTATGGGAGACACTGCATCCAGAAACAGTACCTACAAGTTGCTATTATTAACAAGCAGGGATGCACCAAGGTTCCTGCACATGCAGCCCACAGAGGTACATTATTTCTTCTGGAAAATGGAAAACCTGTTTAAACAAGCTGGTCTGAATGACAGACAAGAAAAAAAGGAGAGGATTATGGACTATGTGGATGCACAGACCAACAGTGAGTGGAGAGGCCTGGACAGCTTTGAAGATGGGGTCAGTTGGGAAGTATTTAAGAAGGAAGTATTAAAATCATACCCAGAAGTGGTGTCAAGTGTTGGCAGTGTGGCAAATCTAGATAGGATTTGCTGGGAACACATGAGGCTCAGGCAGAACAATGGCCAAGAGCTTCACTCACTAATGAGAAAGTTCCAAGCAGAATCCAAAAAGCTGGAAGAAGTCTTAAGGAATGGAGTATTAGTGACCAAAGTGAGGAAGTGTCTCACTATGCAGTTTGATGAACTAGTAAAGATGTGGGCCTTCTTGAAGTATGAGCACTATAACAACCTCATGCACCTACGACATTGGAACAATCTTTACAACCTGAAAGAGACCTTCAAGGTGGTGTCTATACTGGTAGACAACATATCAGAGAGTGACAACAATAGAGAAGTACCTAAGAACAAGGTCAAGTCAATGGTCAGGATTAAGGCAGAGGACATAGAAACAGAGGGCAAACTAGCAAGTTTGCAAGATGGCATGTTGGCACTTGGAAAAGAAATGAGTAGCTTGTGGAGTTATATGCAGGCAATAAATAATGAGCTACAAGTGTCTAGTTAATTTATGAATACAAGTAAGAGTAATAGGCTGGTCTGACTTAATCCTGCCACCCAGCCTCTAGCCATGCTCTTAGCGCATCAAGTAGGGGCAAACTGCTTTTACTGTTGGCAGCCTGGATACTGCGTAGCAGAGTGCAAGAAAATGAAGCAGCAAGTTAGCAAAGAAGAACTGATAATGGTGGATGGCAGACCTTGGTTACCATCAGGGAATATAATCCCCAGGGAACCATCTAACATCTCACCAAGAGACCACGTAAACAAAGTTAAGGAGCCAAGCGTGGTGTCATTCTATGGTTGGGTGGAAGAAGAAGTTAAAGACCAATGTCATCAGAGATTTGAGAGATGATGTGATTGAAAGGATGAAGGAATGTGAATACCTGGGCATTTGCCAAAGCTGAAGACATGCAGCAGAGAAACACAAAAAATTTTTAGAAAACTCAATGAAGGTATTATGAAAGAAAAGGGACTCACATATGAAGTCACTAGAAACCACAATGCTGGAGAGAGACAAAGAAAAATCCTGGAGACCTGTAGATAATAGAAAAAGTAAGAAGCAGGTACAGTTTGAAGAACTACTATTTAAGTGTGTACCAGCCTTGAATGGAGATAGAGTGCATCCAATTATTAATCTGACCTTGCCAAGGGTACACACAAGGGCAGGAGCAGAGGCAGTGGCTGCCAAACTGCTGGGAGCGCTGGTTACTGTAACAATGGAGGAATTATTAAAGTTACCTGGCATTGCAGAAGTGGTAGAGAAAGCCTTGCACAGAAGTCCAAGCAGCACAACGGCCCACTCTAATAAGATTGCAGTACAACAGCAAGCTGTGTCAGGAGAAATGGGAGCAGAGGAAGGAAAAGTTACTAGAATGATTAATATCAAGAACCTGCTGCAGGCTACCTATGAAATTGTGAGAAGTGAAAGGGATGGACTATCAATCGGGGCCATGGTACATCAGGACTGTGTAGTAGCATACCTTGAGAAATTACTCCCAGGGGACAAGCCTACTGTTGCCTATGTAGCATGCAATTTATAAGTTCTCTAGTCACTGTACCCAGCTGTTAATAGTAGGAAGAATATTGAGGCGATCCTGGACAGCAGCTTGCAGATTGTTTGCATAGTGTTTGACAAGGTGCAGAAATTGGAACTCACATGGGCTCCCAATGTGTGGCTCTGAATGGAAAGCACAAATCAACAAGTCAATAAGTCTGTAGGGTTGGCCAGAAATGTTTTGTTCAAATTTGCAGATGGGTTTACGGTATATTTACAAGTACATGTGTTTACAAAGCCAGCATATCCCATACTTCTGGGATGGCCATTTGATACACTAACAGAGAGTAATATACAGAACCTAAAGGATGGAAATGCAATTATTACCATGAGAAATCCTAATACAGGAAGGAAAATGGCATTACCAACATATGAGAGAGGGCAAATGCCAATAGACAAAGAACCCACCAAAGAAGTAAAAGTCTAAGCCTTGAGGAGTTGATACCTGATCATGGAGAGGCAGCAATTTGCATAGAGGGCAGTCAAGAAGAGGGATATAACATTACAGGCTATAGTATCAAAGATCAACAGTTTAAACAAACAGAGTTAAAAGACTTGTATCTTTCTGCATACTATGAGACAGGGAGGACTGGTGAAGAAACTAAGAAGTTATTAGCTGCATATTTAAATAGAAAGCTCAGTTACTTACCAGAAAAACCCACAAAGAGCAAGAGTATTGTAGAAATGGTACAAGTGCTTGCAGCCAGGAAATATAAACCAGTGGCAAGGAAAGTATGTCCAGTACTAGGGACTACTCCAGAAAAATTCTGTATTGAAAGAAAAATCATAGGAGATCTATTAGCAGATATGCTGGCACTAAGTCCAACACCACCAGAGTTTGAACCCATGAGTAGATACACAGCAGAAGAAAAAGCCATTATAGATGAGGCACATGAAGGGGATTTTCTTTGGCTAGAAGAACAAAAGTTAGTCCACCATCTAATGATGCTTCAGAATAAAGCCTTTGCATGGAAAGATGAGCAGAGGAGACACTTTAAGGAACAATTTTTTCCACCTATTGTTGTGCCAGTAGTACCACATATGCTTTGGGTACTAAAAAATAGGCCCATTCCACCAGATTTACAAAAAGAGCTATGTGACCAAATCAAGCAGAAAATTGAGGCTGGTGTATATGAGCCATCAAATTCATCATATTGGTTACAATGGTTTGCTGTGCTAAAGAAAGATGGGAAAAGCCTGCACATCATGCATAGTCTAGAACCGTTAAATAAAGTAACCATAGCACACTTTGGCCTACCCCCTGCAATGGAAGAGTTAGCTGAACACTTTGTTAGCCAGGCCTGTAGAGGCATGTATGATTTGTATGTAGGCTATGATGAGCATACACTAGATCCATGGTCAAGAGACTATACAACATTTCAAACACCATTTGGGGCTCTATAGCTTGTGACGTTACCTATGGAATAGACAAATTTGGTCCCTATTTTTCATGATGATGTAACATATATATTACAAGATGAAATACCTCATGTTATTTGGCCCTATATCAACAATGTAGCCATATGGGGCCCAGCATCATGTTATGAGCTAGAAGGAGGAGGGTATGAAACTATACCAGAAAACCCTGGAATTTGCTGATTTGTCTGAGAACATATGCAGAATGTCAACAGAGTTCTGCAATAGGTCAAGTTTGCAGGAGGCACCTTTTTGGGAACCAGGTCTGTCCTATATGCTGCAGAAATAACAGTGGTTGGCCACTTGTGCACTTATGAGGGTAGGCAACCAGAGACAAAGAGATATGCAGCAGTAATGGGATGGGGAAACTGCAGAGATGTCTCAGAAGTACGCAAGTTCCTGGAAACATGTGGAACATTTTGAATGTTCATCAAGGACTATGCAAAGATATCAGAACCTATCAATAGGTTGACCAAGCTAGATATACTATTTGTTTGGAATGATAAACAGCAGTTGGCAATGAAGGCAATGAAAAACAGTCTGGCCAACAGTGAGGCACTCAAGCCCATAAACTATGGATCAGAAGGAGCAGTGATCCTTGCATTGGATATGTCCTGGATGGCAATTGGTTTTGGAATCTTCCAGGAAGATGCTGAAGACTACCAAAACAAGAATTATATGGTTTAATGTGGTCACTACTAACAAATAAATATTGGCTATTGGGTTGCAGAAAACTAATTATTGAAACTGATGCTAAGTACTTAAAGAGGATGCTGTCCAACTCTGGTATTGGGCCTAATGCAACAATTATGTGGTGGATAGAAGAATGTACCAGTTCACATTAAGACACGTACCAGGCAAAATATTCAGTATGGATGGGCTCTCTTGCTGACCCCCACAACCAGGGGATCTGGTATATCCAGCAGTACATCCAGGACTAATCAGTGAACCAAGCACAATGACTTTTGAATACCCAGACCAGATCAATAATGTACCTGGCTGGAAGCAACATGTGCCCTTAAAACTGGAAGAATTCAGTAGTGAAATCAACGCCAGAAGAGGATATCTTCTAAATGTTGCAGAAACAGTAGAAGACTTTACCCAGGAGTTAACAAGAATGTATGCACAGGAAAGCTCACTCCAGGAGGGATTGTTAACTGGGAATGACACTACCTTGGACCAGTTAAGTCCAGTAGCAGTAATAACCTTAGCTATGCCTCTGGTACCAGTAGAAGCAGTAGGTTCTAATAAAAGGACTGAAGAAACTTATGGGGAAGGACATTGGAGTAAGAAGTCAAAGGAAAAAGACAAGCTTATAGCTAATGTACAGGCCTGGCTGTGGAATCTAAACATTACTGATACCAAGTTGACCAATTAGAGCTTTGAACAGTTTAAAAGATTTGCACAACAGTTCTTCTTTTCCAAAACAGGGCAATTCTATAAAAGAGGGGAACATGGAAAGCATAGGCTATATGTAGCCAAAGCCAAGAGAATGTACATGCTGAGGTTGGCTCACAATGCATTAGGGCATAGAGGAGCTTTTGCAATGCAGGCCTTGATAACAGAAAGGTTCTGGTGGCCAGACATAGAAGCAGACGTACATTGGTATGTCAGTACATGTCATCAGTGCCAAGTCAGACAACAAACCTCAGTAATACAAGCACCAACAGTAACTTAAATGCCCTCTATATTTGAAGCAATACATGTGGACACTATGCATATGACACCACCATTGAACAGTTGTAAATATATAGTACATGGCTATTGCGTTGTCAGGTTCCACTGACTACGGGGGCTTCCAATGGTAAGCGGGTCCTTACTAGGCGGACTCAACGTCTGAGAGAGTAGTCCCGGACAGAGAGCAGGAGCTCCGGAAGAAGTCCGGATGATTGGGAGGTGCTCCAGGGTTGCGCGGAGTACCGGGGATTTGAGCGGAAGGGTGGTCGAGGTTCTGGGCAAAGTCCAGGACTGAGGGAGGTGGTGCGGAAGGTGTGCAGAGGCGAGAGAAGAAAAACCGGGAGACTGAGACAAAGTCTGGGAGACTGAGGCAAAGAAAGAGAAAGAGACTTACAAAGAACTGGGAGACTTGGAGAGAAAAGAGATATAGATTGGCAGACAAGTTAGACAGACAAGCTCGTACAAAACGGAGGTACGAC